>VXBC01013236.1:414469-494980 GCA_013399945.1 Ploceus nigricollis
AAAGACTTTGCTATGTCAGAATCTGTCAAACAACTCCTTGTGCCACGTTTTCACAAGAATCCTACTTGCTGGCCAGTGCCAAGCTCCCTTTTAAACAATACTCAGTGAAGCATTGCACTGCCTGTGCTCTGCTCTCGCATGCCATATTTAGACAAAAGCCAGGGAATTCCCTGCCCTAGATGAGGGCTTGAATGAGTGTTCTTCCCCCACCTCAACTAAAAAAGCATGTGTTCACATCAGCCAGGCCTTCCACCCAGTTTTATTTTTAATTCATTCCGCACTTGGATTTATTTACCTAGAAATCTGAAGGGGGGGGGAAGGAAAATTTAAAGAAAACAAAATGAAACAAGTGAATGCGACCACAGACACATGCTTAGTCCCACTGGGTCCATTCCCAAAGAAACCAAAACCAGTGGAATAAAACCACCCAAACCCCACACTGACAAACGCGAGAAAAACATGCAAACCCCACCCCACCGCACAGCTGGTAACAGCTGGCTCATGGCCACAGGTGGCTTTTCGTGCATTAGCCCAGGGCAAGCACACAGCTGACACTGCTGCAGACTGCCAAGGGCGTTCTGGCAGCGCACCTTGTGTACACCTGACTGCTGTGGGGAGCAGGAAAGGCCCCCGGGCAGGCCGAGGGGCGGCGAGGGGGGCAGGAGCCCCGCAAGGCCCCGCACGGCCCCGTCCCCACCGGCACAGCCCGTCCTGACGCTGCACAAGTCAATGGGGCTGCAGAGCCTTCTGGGGCGCTATTGAAACGCAACATTCCAGAGCACTGCGCTAATCGCTGCCCGCCAGCCCTCCAGCATCACTCCACTCACTGATGTTTAAATTCTTTGCCATACTTTTGTCCGCAGCGCTTGGGCCCCCCAGATTTTTTGACATGTGGTCCTTCCGCTCGCTGCCAAGTCTGCTGGAGAGGATGTCAGCCTCACAGCACCAAAACAGATGCTGTCCATGCACTAACTCTGCTGGAAAAGCTTCAGATAAAGGCCTCTCTGCCCTCCTCCTCTGCCCCACGAACGCTGCAAAATATTCATTACATCTGCCCCAAGAATCTCCTTAGGAGAAAATTTGAATCCTGAAATTGAGAGTCAGAGCATTGTCAAGTACAGTGTACATGGCCTGAAATGTGGAATGAAATACTCTGAAAAACAAGGCAGAATTTGCACTAGATTATTGTTTTCATGTACATACATAAAATCCACCACGGCTATCTCAAATATATCCATACTGCTGGTAGTGGTGATGGGGACCTCACTGCACACAGGATGCAGACAGGCACCTTTTAACTGCTGTCACTTAATTCTGCTCAGTGTGGCTTGAGCTGACATCTTAACTGAGACATCACTCAAGCCTTGACTAGCCTGGTGCTCCTGGTGTTATTGCTGCTGCCAGGAGTATTCTGGGGACAGGGAGAGAGGAAAGAAATGATATGGACAGAGCTGTAGAGTTATGAAATGCACCCTTAGGATCATATGTTCAAAAGCATTCAGTTCCTGTTTAGGAATGTAAATGAAGTTGGCAGGGTTTCAGAAGTGCTTAGCATCTATCAGCTCCTACTGAGAACATGCTGAGCTCTTCTTAAAATTGTCAGAGAAAAACAATTTGAAGATAAGAGCCAGCTTGTGGCTTACAATTAACATCATTGTATGGGTCTTCAGAGCAGCCTGGCAAGAGCAAGAATAGCTGCTTTCACAGAAGGTATTGAACATGAATCCACATCTCCAAGCACAGGGCCAGGTCTGTGAGGAGTCACCCCACTGGCTGCTCCCTGAGAGAGCTCTGCACCCCAGGGAGAACTTTCCACTTGGTGTCAGTGATGCCTTATAGCATTGTGTAAGTGGGAGTTTGCACCTGGCCATGCCAGGACCAACCACATCAGTGGAGTGAGAAGGACCCAAATGAGTGCTTAAAAACTCAGAACATAACCCACAGGGCTGCAGGCAGGGCAACTGTGAAAACATCTGGAGAAATGCACTAATTTGGGCCTAACTTACATTAGGTTTTGACATATAATTAGTAGCAAAACTAAGTGCCAGTTGGTACCTTCTGTCTTTGAACCCCAAAGTGCTCTTTGTTCTGAGATGATGTGAAAGATGTTTTCTCCCAGTGGTGAGAAACAGCTAACACCATGGGAACCTTCAACAGGCAGAAAGATTTGTCAAATCTCTCCAAACACTTCCAGAGGCATCAATCCAGCAAAGAACTGAATCAGCAGCAGTCCCACTTGCCCTCCTGGAACCACTGATATATTTAAAAGGAAGGCTGTGAATTCAAATCCTCCCACTGCTCACAGCTCCTCCAGCCCTGAACCAGCTGAACCTTGGTACCACACCAAAAAAAACCCCAAATCAAGCACAGCAGCTTGTGCCAAGCTCCAGCTCACCCAGGGACATATTATAATGCTTGAAGGGGACTAAGAATGAATTCTTCTTATCAAGATCCTCTTTTTCACAGTGTCCTTCATCTAACATTGAGATTTCACAGCTATCTTCCAGGTAGGAGCAGCTTGCTTATCCTTCCTTTCCATGTATTTCAGGGGTTACAATGTCTGTCTGCTCCTTGGCTGGCTATGTTGCTTGGTCTATTTCCATAGAAAAACTCCAGAGATTCTTCTGGGGGCAGCAGGAGCTGAAGGATCTCATGAATCTTGCTTCCAAGAGGTCCCTTGACTCACCTTGGTGTGGGAGGTGGAGCTATAATTTAATGTACTTCCCTAGATGAGGGTGCTACCCCTCAATCAGAGCTGCCAGAGGACACTACCCCTCATGGTATTAGGACATCACAATTTTTTTTTTTTTCTCTTTAAGCTTAGGAGAAGCTTCATGTTTTCCCAGTAACAATCAAAATCCCTCTTGTTGAAGGTGGAAGCAAAAGCATTGATTCCAGAGGAGCTCCTGCTCCTAGCCCAGCTCAAGGACCCAGGAGAGAGATTAAACATCAAGCAATCAAGCACTGCCAGACTTTACAAGTTCTGGCCATATTGATTTATCTCCTGACATCTTGACACGAAAGCAGAACAGCAGGAGAAAGCACAGCACTATTTTCCATTCTGACTAAATCAAGTAGTCCAAAACATGCATGAATTTAATTTGTCACTCCTCAAATATAATGACTCATTATGATTCATTACTCCCAAGTATTCTAGCTCATTTTCTACAGCTAATTAACCTTGTAAGCAACAATTCACCCAACAGAGGATCACTCTATTGCCACGGGGAAGCTGCACTCTGCCTTCTCCTGCAGGAGAACAGAAGTGCTTGCCATGGTCTGGCCAAGGGGCATTGCTGCCCTTTCTCTCCTGAATTTGCTGAACTGGAACAGCCTGAGAAAACTTATTCAGAAAAAAATGGAGAATTCTCCATTCCAGTGAGCAACATATGCTCAATCCAAACACAGTCTCCTTGGGAGCAGAGAAGGGCTGGTTGGCCATTGCTGCAGCCACTGAAGGGTAACAAATACTTGTCCTTTGAACAGCTGAGCTGAGCTCAACTACACAGGAGAGAGGAGGGTGACCAGGAAAGTAAAGATATTAATGTTCATCCTGGAGCAGTGAGAGAATGGTGACTGGTGCAGCTCCCTGGGATGATGCCCTGTCCTAGGGAAGCCATGGGCTCACAAAACTTGGTGGAGATTGGACAAGACCTTTCAGTCTTTCTCTTGGTCCCTTTTATATCCTGCTCAGATTTAAACATCCTCTCAACTTCTCATATATATTTAGACCAAAGAAAAACACTATTAAAATGCCAAGGAGGCTTTCAAGACAATTGTTAAATTAAACTAGCTTCAATCCTAAACTCTGCTCCTGTGAAATTACTCACTGGACAGCCCACTTTAATCCTGAAGTACTAATTAAGTGCTGCTGTCACTGTCAGATGATTGCTGTTTTCACAGGTCAACCACAGCAGGAAAGGGAATTTTAACAAAACACTGCCTGACCCCAGGGATTTACAGGCAGCAACTTTTGCATTAGGCACCACGGTATAAAGTCACAAAATCTTCACTGCAGAATTCCTCTTCATAAAGCAGCAGTGGCAAGAGCTGAGCACTGCTGCTGGTTTTGGAGCACCAAATGCCATTTCCCTGGCGTGCTGCTCCCACGGAGGCTGCACCGGAGGCGGCCGGGCAGCCCAGAGTCACCCCGTGAAACCCAAGAGCTGTGTCCATTTTTAGAACCTGCCCGAAGATCTGCTGCATTATCTGGGCAACACGTAAGGGAACAAGATGAACTGCAGCTCCCCCAGCCACTTATTTACCTTCTGTTTAAACAGAGCCTCTGCAGCTCCCCGCCCGTGCTCCCACTTGCTCGGCACCTCGCGCAGGGCTGCTGCTCTATTTTTAAAGGCATGCTGCTGGCTTTCATCTGAAGCTGCCTGGTTTTTTTTTAATTTTTTTTTTTAGCTCACATAGTCTTTAAACTAATTTAAAACATGCTGGCAGATAAAGGTAGTGAGGGGAGATACAGCAAATGCACCATGGTTGGTATTGCAAGTTGAGATTAAGGCAAGAGGTACAACCCAAACAGCATAAAAATGAACATCTGAACTCAGTGATTAGGGCCAGGCAGCAGGAGTCCTTGCTAAGGAGACCATCTCCCATGTACTTGGAGTGGGAATCACTCCAAATTTGAACCAGCCTGTTTGAAGCAAGCCTTTAGGATTTGCTCTGGCAGCAAACACACTGGGGTGCCCACAGCAGGGAGGAACAGCGAGTGGCAGCTGTGAGGAGTCCTGTGAGGGAATGTGGTCCCTGAAACACAGTTTGAAGTAATCTGGGGAGTTAAAGGCTCTGCTGGTTCCAGTCCTGAGCCCACATGAGCAGCACTGCCCTCAGTGGCCTTGCACAGTCCCACAGGTGGAGGAGGTACTGCTGAGAGTCTCCAGCATTGCAGGAAGGTGGAAGGGTGCCAGAAACATGTGGCATGAAAATCCAGTGTCCCTACCCATGGCTGTGACCCCAAACCAGGATGAACTAAACACCCTTGAACAGGAAGGCTGTTCAAGCTTGACCCAAAACCCTCAGCAGCTCTCAGCAGTAATTAAAGTGTTGAGGCCATGAACACTGAGAGGTTGTAAATAGGGAAGATGGTTGACTACAACAAAACAAGAAACCACTTCCAAAACTTCACAATTTGAGAGCTTGGAAATTTCCCAGTCCACACCTTTGGTCTAGAGTTTTCTCAGCTAATGTTCAGGTGCCAGGCTCTGTCAGCACTGCAGAGCTGCCCTGAGCATCCTGCTGATGGTCCTGGTGTTGCAGACACACCTGGCTCTGCTGCAGGGGCAGGCTGAGCTCGGCTCCACTTCAGATTCAGGACATCTCTGAGAACTGGTTGAAACGAGGACTCACTAACGCTCCCATCAGATGCTGATGGGCCTTTTTGTGCCAGGAAAACGGATGTGTGCAACAACAGCAAAAGTGCCTGGAAGCGTCCCAAAGCCTGAGTGAAATGGGGGAATGTTGAGTGGCATCAGACAAAAGGAGCAGTGATTTAATCTCCACAGATGGGGAGGAGGGAGCGGTGTCAGGAAAAGCAGGAGGATGAGATTAGCTAGGCAATAAAATGAAAATGAGCAAGAGGTGGAGAGAACTGTGCTGAGATAAGAGGAGGTGGATTACAGGGCTGGCAGATGGAAGGGGAGCAAGCAGCCAAACAGTGAACAAAAAACAGGTAATAAATCTGTAAAAATTGTCATCAACAATGTTAACTACAATTTTCAGCCCATTTTCTCCAAGGAAGTAAGTGGCTATGGCAGAGGGATGTGCTGTGCCATCCCCTCAGGGTGCAGTGATGCTGCCTCCAGCCCCAGCCACTGCAAATGGCCACCAAGGTGTGTCTGCTTGGACTCTCAGCTCCTGCAAGACAGCCAGAATCCTTTCTGACACATGGATAAGCAGCCCTTTACACAAAAGGTGAAAGAAATTGCTTCTTTCTGGAGGGCCTGGCCATCCATTTGACTCAGCCTAATTCAGGAAAGCGACACCTCGGCTCCTTTGCTGCTGAAAAGAGAATTTCCTCCAGCCCTGCTGGAGCACATTAGGCTGGGTATCTCAGTTCCGGGTGATAAGGCAGCTTTTATCAAGAGACTTTCATTAATGCAGTTTAACTGGCAATAGACAACTGATAACAAGCAGACATTTGACCACAATTTAAGTCATTAAACCCTTGACCACCATGTTTTTGGAAGATAATCTCTAGAATATCTTAATCTGTGTCATTTTAGCAAAGCTTTCCAAATCTGTGAATCCCCCAGCCTTCCATTACCCAAGGCAGGTCGATGCCTGCTGGCAGCACATCCATCTCAAGAGGTCACTTAAAATAATTTATTTGTCATTGCACTTTAAATCTGGGAGAGGAAATTAATGGGCAAAGAGAAGTAATTACCTTGTGAGTCTGGGACACCTTGTTGCTCTGTGCCTGGCCCAACAGGGTTTAGCCAGAAGAGCAGCACATGATGACACAGATGTCATTGCAAACATCTGTGTGGAATAATTAATACCTGTTTTGAGCTGAAAATTTCCCACCCAAAAATGGGGCAAGGTCAGATTAACCCTGTCCCTGCTGAGTTAGGTTACATGCTTGGCCCTTTATTCCCAAATGGATACCTCTTCCCCCTCTGCCCCTTTAGCTCATTTAATGTCTCTCCAACCTCCAGCACAGCCAGGGGAGGACACAAACAGATCACAGGGTGCTGTCTGGGGAGAGGGATGAGGTCAGGGGGAAGGCATGGAGAGCCTAGGTCAGAAGTTCCTCGTCCCAGACCCTTCTGGAAAATCCCATTCCTCCCTATCAGGGATAAAAAACATTTCTACCATGCTGAAATAAGTGCATTTAAGAGCATTTTTTTTCCTAGGAAGGCACTGTGGTTAGGCAGTTCTTGGATAGACTGTGGGAGTTAAGTGCAGGAAATTCAATACTCTCTGTTCTACACCAGAGGTCAGGCTAAGGGTCCCTTCAGATCTAAACCATAAATTTTTCAAACCATTACCAAAAAGCCCCTCCAAAACCCCCTCCAGTCTTCCACTCAGCTTCTAGAAAACTTTTCAATGACAAGATTTGATTGCCAAATGTTAACAAAGAGGCCAAAACCACCAGGATCCACATTTTACTCCAGTTTTTATGGCAGCCTGGCAGCCCAGCCAGCCAGGAAGGCTCTGGAAACTGCATTCCCTAAAGAAGCCCAGAGCTGTAGCCTGAGGGCCTGGGGCTCCCAGCTCCACAGGCACTTGCTCCTCATCTGACTCCAGAAGCTGCTGTATTTCACAGGCTGCTCCAGGCTGGGATGTGGGCTAGCCCATCCTGCTGGAAACCATAACTGCAGACATTGTCTGAACACAAACCTCTGCTGTGCCCAGAGGGGAGGAATGGGCTCCAAGGAATGGTTGGGCTGAAGGAGACCCAGGAGGGCAGCACAGAATGGTGGCTCTGAGGGAGGTTTTACAGGAAGACATCAGGCAAAGAAAGTGCCCAGCACTGACTTACCCAGCTGGGATACACCCAAATGCAAAATCCAGCCCAGGAGGCTGCAAATGCTGCAGGTGAAATCAGTTGTGTCAGGTCCTGGCAGCAGGTGTTAGGAGGAGCTGATTTCCACCCCAGGATTAGCAGCAGGATATACAGCACATTCCCTCTGCAAAAGTGTGATCATATCAAAGCTCCATCTGTACTTGGGCTGGAGCTCAGAGCTATTAATGACTACTGGGGGAGAACTAACATTTTTTTCTTATTACCAGTTAAATAAGCTTCCCACACCTTGAGAACTAACCATTCCTTTTTCTTTAAAGATATGTCCATACATACCTTTTTCTTCCAATACAGATAATCTACACATATCCAGGGAGAGGGACAGTTGCACAGATTTTAAAACCCAGAATATTTAAAAAGCTGTGTTTATCCTATTTTTTTTAGAGGAGCTCAACTGTTCTCAGCTTAGATGCAAAGACACATACTTCCACTCTAGGTATTTTTGGTCAGGAGGAAAAGATAAATAGATAGTGCATTTCAAACGTCACACTTTCAGCTGGCTTTATCTAACTTTGGTCAAGAATTTCAAGCTTTGCACTGAACACCAGCACATTTCAAGCTTCAGCTGTAATTCTCTTCTCTTGACAAGAATTTGCTGCTAACAGAGCCTGTCTGTGACATGGGAACCAACAGGCTGAAGCTGAAACCAAGGCTGTCAAGCTCACTTCACTTATTAGTTATGAAATGGGAAAAACCAGCGAGCAGTGGTGTCACATGGAAACGTGAGTGCAGCAGTGACACCGCCTCCCAAACGGTGTCGGCACTAAAACCAGGCTATAGATTATTTGGAAAGTAATAAACACTGACCTCGTGATCCTATTCTGGGCTGGTCCTGTGACAAAAAAGGAAAAAAAAAACCCTAAATCATCAAAACAAAACCAGAAGCTGACAGCCCCGAGCAGTTGGCACCAAGGGTGAGGGCAGTGCCCGGCTGTGAGCGGCGACCCCGCTGCCCAGTGCCAGCCCCTGGGCTGGGGACAGGGTGATTTACACGGGGACAGCTGCTGCAGCCACCCCAGCTGCCTGCTGCAGGGAGAGGGGCTGCTCCCAGCCCCACAGCACGCAGCAGCTTCGAGCTGCCTCTTCCCTTCCTTATTTTTTTTTAATTTTAAGGCAAATATCCAGCGCCAGGCTGCCCTGCTGGTTTGCTCTCACAGCTCAGAGATGGTTTCACAAAGAGGTGAGCTGCTGTTGTCCCACCAGCCATCCCAGGAGGGCTTCCATCCCCAGGATAACACATGACTCCCCTGAGCCTCCCACCCCTGAGGTCAGTTCAGATGCTCGGAATGACTTTTCCTAATCTTCAGCACGTCAAACCTCATTAGTTGATTTTATTAAATCTCTCTCCAAACATCTCTGAAGTAACACTTGGTGTTGCTGTATCCCAAAATAGCCCCTCAGTCTGAGCTTTTGGCAGCCAGCACAGAGGCTGGATGAGACCCTGGAGAGTCGGATTAAGAAGGAAACTCGCACCCAGCCCACTTGTCCTTTTGACTGGCACAGCCCCTTCCCAGCCCCACACAGCCCCCAAACCTCTTTTACCTCAGGAACTCTGCAAGCATTGCTGCTTCTCCAGCTGCCTTGAGCTCCAAACTGGGCCCAGGACAAAATCCTGCTGGCAAACAACTCCAGGTGTAGAAGATCTGATGGTGCAGCTGCAGGAACCTTCCACCAGCATCCAGATCATTGCTCTTCCTCTTACAACAGGCTTTTATTTCTGCTGTCTGAGAGGTGAGATACCCGTGGGACAGAGGTACACAGCCCCTGCCACTGTTAATTATTAAAAACATTTATCACTGAATTTCAAGGGTGGCAAATCTTGGGTGAGCCATAACATTTCCATGAGAGGACTTTCAAGGGGAAAGAGTTGGAGGAAATAATAGTGCATTTAAAATGTAATGTGAATTCATATCAGTGACTGTTTTGACACAGCTTTAACCTCTGACTAGAGGGGTTTACAATTTAAAAGACATCTGGTAACGGACAATTTTGCAAGGTGGACAATTTAAAAGACATCTGGTAACTGATGATTTTTCAAAGCCAGAAGTCCATTACATACATTCAAATGAGCTTGAAAAAAAGCACAGGCACATCTGGTGTCGTGAACAAGAGCTCGGAAAAATCCCCACTCTCAGCTGCAGTGTTGCTGGTTTGGCCAACAGTGAAAAGCAGCACAGACCTGACCCCAGAGGCTGCAGGGGCAGGATGGGCAGGATGGGCTGAGCAGTCTGGAGCTGGACTTTTGATACAGCAGGTCTATGGCTTGGTCCTCATCCTTCCTCTTAGAGCCAGCTCAGCAGTCTTGGCCACCTCTCCTCATCCTGAATATCACTTTCTTCTCCCACCTATAGAATTATTTACATCTTTCCTGTAGAAGAAAAATGGTCAGATTCAGCCCTGAGCCAAAAGATCCTCATTTGGCCCTGGATGTGTTGAAAGCATGGGTCACACACCAGAGCTGGAGCACAGAAAACCTGGCTGTGTAAGTACCAGGGAATTCTGCCAAAAAGATCAGGGATTTTGTCTGTAGTCAGCCCTTGGAGAATGCTTTCTTTGACCAAAAAAAAAAAAAAAAAACTATGTAGAAAAACTCCATCTCTTGCAAGCTTATGAAAGCATGGCCATGTGCCACAGAGGTTAATGGGCTCCCCAGCAATGTCCCCCATCATAATTCAAATGGCAGGAGCAGACTCTCAGAAGTTCCTCACTCTCTCTTCTCTCCCTTTTTTTTTGTTTTGTTTGTTTTAAATAAAGCCATTAGACCCTTGAAAAAGCAGCCATTACAAACTGTGGAAGGAGTTTTCCAAACAGCTGCTGAGGGTGCTGAGCAGCCCCCCAGAGAACCAGGAGGGTTTTCCACAGAGGAGTTTTTCATGTTCTCCCCTGCACAGAAGAAAACACTGAGAGGGAAAACCTCTGCCTTTGGAAAGGGGAAAAGTTCTGTTCCAGCCTCAACTGAGCAAGGTGTGAGCTCCATCTTCCTCCCCAAAGGGGATAAACTGAAAATGCCACTTCCCTCAAACTTGACCAGAAGTTTTGCACATCCCACCATGCCCATGCTGGCACAGATGTCCCCAGGACCAGCTCAGCTGCTCTGAGCTCTCTGCACTACAGAAGCAAACTTGGTCTTTCCTCCTTCACAGGGACAAACCTTTCAGGCTGAAAATCCCCTTTCCCTCTCACAGCCCATTCCATCAGCTGACCAAAAACTCCACCAACATCAAGGCACTGTGAGCTGTCTCCTGAGCAGGCTTCACCAGGAGAATGACCTGAAGTCCCATTCACCAGGGTCTGCTTTTCTTCTGTTGCATTTAATAGGAATTCTCTGTCTTGAGTAAGAGGCTCAGCCCTGAGTTTCTCATCTGTCACTGTTCTCCAGGGTTCATCCTATCTGGAGATTGTTCTGAAGCCAGGCTGGCTTAGTTCCAACAAGTGGGAACGAGCTTCCATCGCCCCTCTTATCACTCCCTGCCTTAAACAAGTTTGACCTTTGGATTGATTTGAACTTTGGGCAGCATTAAAACACTTGTTCTGGCAGATGGGGTCAGTCCCTCAGCTTTCTGCTGTGTGTAATGGGGCAGTTAATGCCACACTGGTTTTAAATCATAGCATATTCCCAGCTGTGAGGACAGGGAAGATAACAAAGCTCACAGAGGTTGTCCCTGACGTCAGGCTGGGCCAGGCTTGTGAGCAGTTCCAGCTCCTGCCTCATGGTTATTTTGGTTGCATACTATGCAAAGAAAAAGAAACCTTTTAAATAGTATAGAAAAAGGTCCTATCTCTATCTCCCTCTCCTCTCCATTACCCCTTCCTGACTTCCTGAAGCTATCCATGCAAAATCCCTGAAAATGCCTCCTGCAAAGGATTGTTGTGTCACTGCTGACCTTGGGCAGAGGTTTTTAATAACCAACAATGACAAACAAAACCTCGGGAGCAAAACGTTTCCATGGCATTTAAAATTGACTTGGAAGGGAAGATATTTTGTCCAAACACATAAATATTCCTCAAGCTGTCACAGGCCAGAATTTGTAACATCATGCTATACGTCAGATTGGAAAGGGAAAAAAAAAACAACTGGAAATGGATTACAAAGAGCAAGTTGAAAGAAATGCAAAAACCAACCACACGGGGAAAACCACACTGGAGCAAGCCCAAATCTTTTTATCACTGTAGAAGCATTTTATGTTAACGTGAAGAGGAATTTATTATTTTATTAATGCAGGATTTTTTTTCTCTGCCATCTCTGCAGGACTCAACATAGACAAATAAAAGCCCTGTCAGTGACTTCATTGCTCTCAGTGTTATATAAAGGGGTTGGACACACTCTAATGGGCACTTCTTTGTGGCAAACAGGAGTTAATAATGGGCATTTTTTTCCCCTGCTTGCAGAAGAATGCTGGTGAATTTAACAGATTTTATAATGTTTGCTTATTTACAGTTATGGTTGTAAAAATTACAAGATGAAATCTTAGTTGTAAGAGGGAAATTTATAGAAAAACCTAAGGATTGAGAAAGTTTTTCTTCAGAGCGCTGTCTCACAAGCCTCCCCGGTGTTGGTCATTGCTGTGAGAGGCCATGGCTGTGATCTCCCAGATCATTAGGACACACCCAGAGGGAAGGACCCTGTATATCATCACTTCTGAGGATGCTGTGGTAGATGGGTTGCTGCATCCTCTAAATCTATAGACTGATTTTTAGGTGCAATAAATTCCAGACAAAATGCATGGAAATCTGGAATATGCTCATCACAGCATTCCACTTCAGAAGTACAACCCTGGGGCTAATTTCCCAATTACTAATTTCCTGCATTGCCCTAAAGCTCTGCAACTGCCATATTCCTTTACTTCCTGCCAGCTCTAGTGAAGAATCTGGTGTTACTTACCCAAAACACCATTTCTTCAGGGAAATAAGGCTGAACCTCAGGTCTGAGGGGTCTGATGGTCAGGGTGCACCAGTGGGGTCACAGCAGCTGCTCTCTGCTCAGGGTATCCCAAAGCACTTCCAGGAAGGACACAGCCCTGCCACACTGACTGCATGGGAATACAAAGGGAGGGAGGGAGGCAGGAGAGCAAGAACATCACTTTTCAGAGCCCATCATTCAACACTCACACTCAGAAAATCCCCTGGAGGGGGCCTTGCAAGGGCCTGAACATCCACCAGCAGGGAGAGGAGAAAACAAACAATACTTTTTAAATTTAATTTTTAAAACAAGCACACAAATATGAGTGCCCATAAATTATACATAGCAACATTCCGTCCTTCCCATCCCACTCACGTTTGAAAAGTTAAATAAAGCAAGTTATCTTGTAAAATATTAATTAAAGTAAGCATTATATTGGGTCCCATGAATCCCTTTGTGTTCAATATTTGCAGTGTCACCATGGTGAGGAGCTGCACCTAACAACAGTGCTTTGGTTATAAAGACCAGTGAGCTCAGCCATTGCTACTGGCTTCCCAAACTATAAACCTGTCACCTGCACTAGGACAGCTCAGAGAACATAAAATGAGACTTCAAAATCAGCATCACTGTTTGAAGTTACATGCCAGCTGTAAAAGTTAAGGTTACAAACACTGGAGTATCTACAACAGGAAAGTATTGACTGCTAAACACACATGGACAGATAAAATCAAAGTGAAGATGGGGCCGTTCACTGAAACCAATGAATTAATGGGATAGAATATGAAGTGTGAAAGCTTTAATGATCACAAGAACAAGAAAATAAAGTCATTTGGAAGCTCACTACTGTGCTGTCTTCAGAGATTTTATACAGCCCAGTTTCAAGGCTCTAGGTCACTGGGGAAAGTCTCACAGATTACATTTCTTGGGAGGGGCTCTGCAGAATGTGCTCCTACATCCCCACAGATTCAGTGTCCTATGAAAAGCTGTGCCTCACGCCTAGCAAAACTGTAATAATAGTTGTAATTTTAGTAAATTTAGATCCAAGTAAATTGGATAGGTAGGTGCAAGTTTCCAAATGTGAGTGAACATGGGGAGATGACCCATTCACACACAACCAAAGCATTTTGCACAAAGTGCCTCATGTGGCCACCCAGACACTGAGTATTTCTATATTAAATCAGTCACAAAAAGAACAATTTAGAATTGTTGAGCACGACATCTGGATCAGACACTGCCAAGGCTGTTGTTTGATCAGGCTGGCTCTCCGTGGGGGGATGGTTTTGGTCCCTCCCCTGCTCTGTGAGGAGATCGAGCCCTTCCCTGGCACTCTGTGCCTGCCCAGAGGAGCCACAGGGCAAAGCAAACCTCATCCCTCCTCCTCCCCTGCTCCAGCCCTGATTATCTCAGATCATCAGTGCTTTGGGTGCCCGAATAAACAGGATTATGCTCTCCCAGTGCCTGTTAAGTCACAACTGTATGGCGATCCTGTTAGTGGATGGCAAAGTGTGGGTATAGCCAGGCAGGAGATTAGCTTTTGCTTGCTCTGTGGAGCTGAAAGCAGCACCGGGAAATTTTTAATCTCCATGAAGGGGACACTAGAGCTCACAGAAAGAAAATCAAATTCATCTTTATTATCCTTCTCAATCAGCTGCCTCGCTAAAAAAAAGAAAAAAAAATTAAAAAAAAATTCCCGATTGACAAAGTCATAACCTCCTTTCACTGCTAGAGCAGGGGATTTGGGATGCCAGTGCAAAACATCTTACAGGCACTGCCTTTTTGCATCCCAACTGATCCCAGGATGCTTTACAAGTGCTGCATGCAAATGGCACGTGGGATTAGCAGCACTTTGCCGTGCTCTGCCTCTGTTCCCACTGAGGTTAGAGGGAATAGAAGTGGGACTTGCTGTTGAGTAAAATGTGAACCAGGCTGGAAAAGAGCCAGGACACTGAGATCAAGACTTGCATTCATTTGGAAGCTGCTGGCACAATGGCCCTATTGATCAGGACTTGGGGTTTACGTCTTGTCCAAAACAATGTAGCAACCTACAGTGGGGCATGAAATGATGCTATTTTAAACCTGTTGGTAATTCATCATTATTTATTTTTCAAGTGCTCAAAGACAAAAATATTGAAAGAACAAGCAACAGGGGAAATACCCATATCTAAATGAAAATCTTCTTACATAAACTATCCAGATTTTAACACAGCAGCATGCAAGCAAAGCCAGCCAGCTCCCAACCCTCTCATATACATGCACACAGAAAAATAAATTCCTTCAAAAGAAACTTTGAAGATCATAATTAAGCATGAAAGCTACCATATATTAAATTATACATCTAGTAAAAAAGAGTCATTAGCCCAACAAATGGGCTGTTAATGATTTCAGGTTTGCCTAAGGCCACGAGCTAATAAACTAGTGATTAACCAGCATTTCTGGGCTGCTGCTGCAAGCTGCAGCCTGGTGTCACAGCACTCGCCCAGGGCTTGGGAACTGCAGAAAAACCAAAACAAAAATAAAAACCGCACTGGATCTGGGCCACAGAAACTGCCAGAGTTTCAGGGCCTGCTCTGAGGCACCGCCAGCTCCATCTCCCATCCAGATTCCTCACTTCCACCATCCGCTGGGATGGCAAAACCTGGGACTGTCCAAGTGGAACCAGGTGGGGTAGCCTTCCAAGGGACATTCTCCACGAGGTGTCCCAGCACAGACCATGGCCAGGAGAGGCTCCCTGCCACTGCCAGTGAAACCTCCCTGCTGCTCCTCACCTTCTCCACCTCTCTCCTCTGAGGCCACACTTGGGTGACCCTGGCAGTCATTTATGTGCTTGGCAGCCTCCTGCAGACATTTCTCAGCAACTGGTAACAAAAATTTTAAAAAATCCCAGTCCATTTGGTCAGCCAGCTCTCCCCAAAGCACCTGTACTTACTTTCCTCCTCACAGTTTGAAGAGCTGAGGATGTGGGAACCAAAACTTGCACAAAATTGTCCTTTCCAAGGCTGGGAACAGCAGGAGCAGAAGGGATGGTGCCTACTCATTGTTATCAGGATGACACCAGAGCTTACAGAGGTGCTACTTACACAGGGCAATTGCTTTGAAATTAAGACCTCCACACAAGTAAGGGGACATTTGTCAACAACATTTCAGACAAATAAAACTCTTGTTCACCAACACACAGTGCATCAGGTAACATCATAAGTCCAAAGAACTAAATAAATGAAACACTTTTAAAGGATGGAATTACTCAGCAGTTTGAAGCAGAAAAAGGAAGCACTATCCATACACTGTTCATCCCTCAACCATCATCCTCAGCAGGCTTAAAGCCCCTCTGTTTGGAGTCACTGTGGGTTAGGAACCACCTGCATGAGCTCCCACAACTCTGCAAGAGGAAATGCCCATCCATGTACATCATCCAACTCACAGGATAATCCAGACCTGGAGATTTGGATCTCCAGCGGCTGAGCCAGCCTGGGCTGCTGGTGCAGAATTCCCATCACACCTGGGGAGGTCAGGGATGCTCCCAGAGCCCAGCACAGCATCCCCAGCCCTGCCCAGGAGCCACCCTGGCAGGCTCAGCTGCTCCTCTCAGTGCCAGGGCACCTCCTCTCTCCTCTCTGGCTGATTTCTCCTCAGCTCCTTTGGGGAAATGTGAAAATGTGGAAGCTGCATTTCTACAGAGCAGCACCGAGCTGTGCTTTGCTGTTTGCTGCCCCAGGAGTTGCTAATGGCTTCATCTGACAAAGTTCTCACACTCCAAATAAATGGGATAAACACAGCAGCCCCAGGAAGGTCTAAGAGCAAAATGAGAGATTTGTTTGATTTAAGGAAGCCTTTCCTCAAGTATTTTTTAATATTTTTCATGAATTAGCTGTTAGATTACTTTTTTTTTTAAATAAAAAGAGAAAATGTTTTCTTCCTTAAGTGTTCTTGCAATTAAGGTCCAAGATTTATACCTCCACATAAGAAATAAAGAAATAAGATGGGTCCTGTTTCAATAGAGACCACGGCAAAAACTCCCACTGGCTGCAGTTACCAACAGAACAAGGCCCATGTACAAACTTTGGATATAAGTTTTTCTGAAACTATTTACCAAATACTGCAAAGAGTTCACAAATATCTTCTCATTTTCTACTTTCCTTTCAGTGACATTTGCAACACAACCTCAGACATGTTGTTAAACAGGTTTTTTGAAATCTACATTGCTATGTCATGTAAGTCATGTGCATTTTACCTGATTTTTCATATACATGCTGTATTTTTTTCCATACTATTCCTACAAAAAGAACATAGATGGATTTCAGCAGCAGTTGCAGCGACTTCAGATTAAATATAGCAGTTATTGACTTTCCCTGAAATTCAGACACTTCTGAAAATAAGCTTTGGCACCCACTAAGGAACACACTGAACATCTCCTTTACTTGCAAGCCCTCAAAATAAAAAATACTTAGGAAGTTCTTACATTTATCTCTAAGAATTTGATCTGAGATGTTATTTAACTCTCCTTGTAAATATTCAGGGGTGGTCAAGCTCTTGCTGAAGTCAGAAGATTTTCAGTGTGATCTGCATGAGCATCGCAGTGCACAACTGGACAAGGTAGTAATTAAACTTAACAAATTAATTATTCCTTTTAACAGCCTCACCTTTCCTTGCAGGGTTGTACAACTGAGGTCATTTACAGAGCACCTCCTCAAGATTTAAGCTCTAAAACTCTCCAGCACACACAGCCCTGCCCTTCAGCCACAGTTCTTAGTATTTAAAATGACCTTTCCAAATTTGTTTTGTTTTTAATATATTAAAAAGTCTTTCCCACTGAAGTGGGTAGATTTTCCAGTGAACTCCAGCACTTAACCCTGCAGCATTTTGCTATTTCAAGATTAGAGCATGGGTTTCAAAATTTGTCCTGAACAACAGATATCTGCATGAAGTTTGGTGACGTCGTACTGAGGCTCAGAGTCATCCTGGAATAGAAAACAATCCCAGCCACAATATTTGGCTCTGGATGAAATTCTCCCAGAAGTTCAGGCGTAATTGCCTCCTTTCTGTTAAAGTTCCAAGTAATTCTGCCTGGGCTCCTGTGCATGGCTTCTGAGGCCAGCATGCTGTATAATGTGTCAAAATTAAATATTTCATCATGAATCCTTTATATCTTTCCCAAGTATTTTAGCTCTAAAGATGAAGGGGGATGAAACAGTTTTACTTTCTGTACAAACAGACTTTGTGAGGTCTCTAGCATTTACCTTCACAAGGAACTACAGCAGATTTGCATTATTTCTTATTGAAACCAGTTTGGTTTGCTATGAAAAGAAGTCCAGCTGGAGTGTTTTATTACCACAGCTGACCACAAGATGGAAATCCTTTTCTATAAGATGTCTCCTGATTAGGAAAAGTACTAACGAGAAAAAAAAAAAAATACAGCCTCTTTCCAGGAAAATGTTTTAGAGGAAGCAAAGGAGGATTCTCATCCCACCAGCAACTTCTTTTGGAGGCTTCATCGATTTTAGTTTGATCAAACCCAAGCCTTTTCCTGGGAAGTTTTCCCTTTCCTAGGAGGGCAGCTCCACTCAGAAATTATTCTGATGGAAACCCCTCTCTAATCTGGGCCAGCAGCTCAGACACTGCAGGCACAGGAAAGCACCATGGAAGTGTTCACTGTCACATTTGGAAATGTGAAGGATAAAGTAAACTCTTCTCTCATACCATTGCAAGTTATTTTTAGAGTTAAAAAGCCCTCTGAGGAACAGCTCCAGCCACCTAAAGCCTGGCATGGCAGAACTCAGAGAGCTCAGTGGGGTTTCACCCAACCTGCTGCACTGCTCCCTGCACAGCCAAATCCACTGGCCTGGGACCTAAATGCTAAATGTCATTTATTTTTGCGATTGCTTATTTACAGAAAAATAAGTGCAGAGGTTTGCACTGGGATGGCACTGGGCATAAACAGAACTAAAAGGTCATTCCTGTCCCCAGGGGCAGGGGAAGGGTTAGGGAAGAGGGCAGAGGGGGGAGATGTGTCCCTTTCCCACCTCCAAAGCCCTGTGGGATCCTCTGCAGCTCAGGAGGGCGGGGGTGCTGCAGGGACCCTCAGTGCACCCAGCCAGGCTCACTCCAGCTGCTTCTGAGCCAACTATTGCAGCCAAGAGATGAAAGAGGAGCTCCCGTGATTTTCATTATCTGATCATGTTTTCCACTCTAAATCTAATGGAGGCAGCAAGCAGGGAGCTGCACTTGGAGACAGACAAGACATTTGCATCTGTTCTGCTGATTACAGGAGTTGCACATTTTACTTTAAACATCAATGGGTTGCAACTGCTATTCAAATGATATGGAAATTGCTACTTTATACTAAGAAATGTCCCTTAAGCAACAAAGAGAAAGATTAGCACAGAGCTTTGGTTTTTATCTTTTCTCTTCTTTTCATTTTAATAAAACACTGTGGTGGCAGTGGAAAACTCTTTGATGGCTCAGGAACAACACCTGTACCTTTGAACATTTTATTTGTACCAAGCTGCAGAATATTTGAAGCCTTTTGTGCAACTATTATGACAACAATTTCCAACTAAAATATCATTCTTTATCTGAAACATTGAATTAACTTAATTTTCACAAGACTTCTTCCACAGAAAAATAAACACACCCCGGCTATATGGATAATAGTTCAAGGCAATGAAGGTACCACCACCAATTTATGATTATTTTCAGATTCAGATGAAGCTTAATTAGCTGGATACCTTCATGGAGCCTGTCCTGCTCCCACATACCCAAGAAATATTTCTCATATGGTCAAACTCACTCAAGATTGAATCCTATCTGTTTCTAGCAGTATTTAGTAGAGTCATTGCATATAAGAACGAGACCACAGTGGAAATTTTTCCCATTGAAGCTCTCATAAGTAGAATCAGTTTGACAGTTTTCAGGATTGATCTTTTCATCCCTGCCCAGCTCTGCACCTTTTTATGCAATCCTAAAAGAGCAGCCTTTCAGTGAATTTTACTGGTTAACTTCACTCTGGGCAGAAGAGGTAAGGGATGTATAAAGACACATTATTAGACTCCCCAAAATCAACAGATTTTGAAAGTTAGTGCAAGTTATTGATATGGCAGAGAAACATGAGCAAATAGGTATCACTGGCTTCTGATGTACCTTAAGAGGATCTACCAGCAAAGGCTTTCAAGGGGAACATCATCCTTGTCCCCTCTCAGCAGGGCTATCCTGAATCTGAAGAAAAAAGTAAAACCACATTACAAACAAAATTATTTTTTAGAAAACCCAATGCAGACACAGTGACAGAATTAGTTTGTAAAGCACTCTGTCTAAAAAGACTAACTCACATTTGTATTCTGATGTCAAAGATTTGAGGCTTTGGGGTGCTGAAAGGTGGGAAATTATCTACTCTTGACCAAATCAGCTACATTGCTATTCTTGACATTAATTACTTTAGAAAGTAAAACACTGAACTCAGTCTGTGGGATTTGTGTTCCATAAGCATCTAGCACAGACCTGGAGAGAAACTTTCAATTCTTCACGAGCAGGTTCAGAGCAGAGATGCAAACAGAATGAGCAAACACAGCAACTCCTTTCTTTCAGGAACAAGTTTCAGTGCATCACCCACAAGAGACAGCACTGGCCAATTCCAAAACTGCCTACATCATCCAGGGCCACAAATCCTGCTCTTACCCACATGCCCCTGCAATCCCACTACCTTTAGTTGTTTTTTTTTCTCACAGCTGCAAAAATAACAGCATTATTCCAAAACATTCACGCTGCATTCATCACTCTAAACCCATCACAATGCATCCACACAGGAGCTCTGATAACCACACTCACACTTTTGGTTTTGTTAGTGCCATTATGAACAGTTATGAATATTTATGCCCATTTCCAGGCTGTGCCCCCCAGTTTGCACAGGGCACAGGTTGTTGCAGCAGCTGAAGCATTTCATTAGCATCTGACAGCTGCTGAAAGAGCTCGTTGGGAACAAATAGGTGGTGCCAGGCATTATGGAGCTGGCAGGTGATCACAGCATCATTACAAGGGACAGGGCTCTTCGTGCACTGCCCAGACCTGCCTGGTGCAGGGGAGATTTAATTATCACCACCAAATGGGCAGTGTGTGGAAGGTGAAGAGCTGACAGGAGCAGAGTGGGCAAGCACAGGGCACAGCTGGCAGTAATCACTCTCCAAATCAGGGCACATGCTCTGGCTGGAGCAGCAGGAGCTGCTGTTGCAGAGCAAATGTTCAGGTGGAGAACATTTGGCAGCAGAACATTGTTCACAGAGGATGCTTGGGATGGGGTGAGGGGGCTGTGCTCAGGGAGGAAAGTGGGATTTTCACAGGGAAAATCTGGGAGCAGAGAGAAGATACCCAGCACACAGGGCACGGACAGATAGTGAGAGGGGCCAGGGAGGAAAATATTCCTTGGCCTTCAACCTACCAACATCCTCTGCTCCAGGACCTGCCTCGTGGATTTGATTCTCAGGGAGGGAGAGTGGGATGGGCCAACAAATTGGAATTGTGCTCAGAGGAAGAGGGAGATGGACCTCGTGCCCTGGGTGGGCAAGGTCCATGATTTTCCACCCCAAGTGGGCAGCCATGGGAATGTGAGCAGAGTCCTACTCACGTTTAACCCCTCCAGTGCAACATGTTGCACACACGGCAAGAAAAAGATGCTGCTCGATTTTTGTTCAAATCATGGCACATTGCTTTGTCAAAACTAAAATAAATGCATGTGTTGGGATGGTGAAATGCAACAGAATAGAGGTACAGCACAAGACAGCCCTTCTGAGATGCTGGAAATGCTTGTCTTTATATCCTGCTAATGAACACAATGATTCCACTCAAGGCAATTACATAAGTTATTTAAAAAATAATTATGTAAAAGCAGGAAATGTCAACGTGCACATTACTTCCTTTCAAACCATTTTCTTGGCAACCAACCCATCTGCTCTACCTCAATCTTTCTTTCAATCTTTCTTCCAAAAGAGAATTAATGTTCATCTTCTTCAGCCTAACATTTGAGGAAGTTCTGAAATGACTTTACCTACACAGCATCACCTTCCTTGTGATGCTTTCACCACATTGACTTCTCTTTTTGCTTCTCTGTGTGAACAATTACCATTGTAAACACACTTATATACTAGTTCTCAAAAGAAAAAAAAGGCCATACTCAATAGCAACATAAATTTGGGTTGTAAATTGCCACACAGCACAGTCACATTATAAACAACACTGTCCATGTACAGCTCCACTGCCTTTGATGCCCAGCCAGAATTGGATCTTTTCAACATTTTCTTATTAAGGATAAATTACAAAACAAACTGAGCGTGCTGGAGTGAGAGGGCCTTGATGGGAGCAGTGTCCAGGTGCCAGGCTTTCTTTGTTAGATGTTGATAGAGCCTTTCAAACACTGCAGCCTTTTCTCTGGAGACATATACAGACTCAGAACCCACAGTTTCAGTAAAAACATCATTCCTGGATAATGTCCACCTGAGGAGAGAATCACACCTTTTGGTTTTGCCTGGGCTCAGAAGAAGGGATGGCAGAAAAGGTGCCTGTGTGTTTATTGTGTGTTGGGAACTGCCTTTCAGTGTCACATCAGCAGCTGGAAGGAAGAAGATGCCCCTGGGGGTAATCCCCTGGGTGGATCCTGTGCCCAGCCCATGGAGCAGCTGCCAGCACTGCCTTTGGAGGAGCATTTCCAGGGAAGAGCAAGGCAACCCTGGGCCAGGAGCTGTGGGAAGGCAGCTGCACTCTGGGAGCAGCAGGACCCTGTGGAGGCTCAGCTCCACCTCCCCACAGCAGCTCAGCTTCTCCTGGGCTCGGAGGGATTCTGGCCTTGCTCTCCCAGCAGAGTTTTTCCCATGTTCTCTGTACACACTTACTATTATAAGCACAATCGTGGTGAATGTTTGTGCAAATCACCAGCTCTGAATCTTGGTACTTTATACATCTTTGCTACTATTCTTAATTTCACTTGTATTTTTGGAAATACACCCCACTTTCCTGGAAGCAGATGCACAATTCACAAACCTGGAAGCCAAGAAGAGCAGCAAACAATGTCTAAAATCATCAGTGAAGAGCTGACCCCTGCTATCCAGTCCCAGGGCTCACAAAATGCTCACTGCTGCATGTTTGTGCAATGTATTTTTAAAGCAGGCACTGTTTAAAATATGCACAATTAATATTAACAAAGACCTGTCGTTCTCAGTGCCAGTGGCTGGAACAAGTGCTGCCTTCTGTCTGCTGTGCAGTGACCTTTTGGTGTATTTTTAGGCACTGTCCTATAAGTAACGTGTCTTGCACAAATTACTTCTGCCCAGATATAAAGCAACATTACCCAGGGGAGGGAGAGGGCAACATGGGGGAGAATTTGTGTTTTCTAAAATTGGGAAAAACAGAAGAGTACCAGGTTTTATAAGAGGATTTTTAAACTGAATTTTATAGGATCATGGGCCATGGGTAAAGGCATTCACAATGGACTGAAGTGTAGTGTGATTCTCCCATTTTTGAGTACAGAAGACTGCAGCAATCAGTTCCTTGCAAGAAAAACAGAATTAATAAAATAAATTATATATTTAATTAGAAGTGCTTGTGCCTCCCAGGGAGGGCAAAGATTAATTTAGGTAACTGCTCAAAATTTTCAATCTTCATAACTTTAAGCTAAAAACTAAAGTAGAAATCTGTGTGGAAAATACTGTTGGAAGTGATTGCTCTCCTAGGTACAGGAAAAATCAAAATGTATTATGTTCTGCGGTGTATAAGTGGTTCACACAGTTATGTAGCAATATATATCAATAATGGAGAGGTCTAGGAAATTACATGAAAGATTAGGACAATATAAGGTTGAAAAAAACAAAATAAGCTGTATTTAGCTGCCAACTAAAAAAAAAGGGTTTGTCTGTGTGGTTAATCCACAGACAAAAAACTAATGTACCTGTTCCTACCCACTTACAATTTAAAAAATCAAGTTTAAAGATTAATCCTCAGCTTCTGAAGGATGAAACAATCTAAGTTGGTTTTTTAATTTATTTAGACAAAATTTCTGAAAGGTAAAAATAAGGAGGGGAAAATAAAACTCAAGATGGAACTTCCTCTGATGCAGAGAAAAGAAACAGGGTGTGATTGCATAAAGGATCACTTACTTTAGGTGACACTGTCAGACAATTTTCTTCCCTGGTACATCACCATTAGGCTCCTTATGAAGCTCATTTCTTTAAAACTCACCCACAAAGACCCCATGGCAACAAAATGACTTGGTTTAACTGACACCAAACTATGAAGAAATAATAATTTTAAAAAAGCCATTAAATCAGATGAAGAGGTGTAGTCTGTAGCAGTTTTTCATTTAGGACTTGGATAATAAATTCCTCTGGTGTAATGGTGCCACCAGCAGATAATAGTTAGAACTGGGTTTAGTTGTAAAACCTACATGGATACAAATTTCTCTGTGGAGGTTATTTAAGCTTCCAAGAACATATCCTTTAATTTTTAAAAACAATATTTTGATAAAAACATGGAGCTAAGAATTGGTTCTAAATGTGATCTATCAGTAGATAAAACTTTGGATTCATAATGCTCAGTGTAAGTTGTTCTATGATTTATAAAGATGGGGAAGGACTTGGGACAGCGTGGGGGTTTTTCCCACAGCAAAACCTGGTGATTTTTCATGCCCAAACAACTGACAAACATTGGAGCAGTAACAGCAACATTAAACTGTGAGAACTGAATGACTGGAACTCCCCAGTTTTGTCTGTATGAACACTGACCTGTTAAACACTGAATATCTGAGTGGAGCAACTCCTTTTGTCCACAGGGATCCAGGATTCATCATTTCTCTTGCAGAGGGACAATTGAGAGGACTTGTTCCTCCAGCCACTGCAGAGCTGACATTCCCAACATTCCCAACATCACCTTTTTATCTACAGCACCTTTGTTACATTTAAAATTATCACTTCTCATTCATATTTACTTAGAGTGTTTAGGAATTTGGAATATAATTACAACGGGAGGAAGTCCCTGCCATGCAGGTATGGATTTCCTTTCAGCCAGGGAACTGGGAATTAGAGCATGCTGCAGCAATGTCACCAAACTAAACTCAGCTGCTCCAAGAGTTACTCCAGACTGAAATATAAACAGGGCAATATGAGAAGCAGATCAGTTCTCAGCAAAATCATTTAAAAAAAGTCTTCCAGTGGCTGATTTAGAGATTTGGAGTACAAGGATATTTGTAGGAAACACACAAATTCTGCAATCCCTTACAGCCACAGCCCCTCCCTGTGTTGCTCTCAGGTTTAATGGAGCTGATCTGGAGCAGTCCTGGCTGCCCTGCAGGGCTCCCAGTGCTCAAACCCACAGCTGAAAGTCACTGTCCCCCGTTGTGCACTCCCACTATTGCACCTGCATATTTTATTTCTCACACAAAAGGTCAAAAGCTTGCCAGCAGGCTGCCTGCCTCCTCAGACACACAATGCATGCAGAAAAATAACTCCAAGGAGCTGCCTGCTGTAATTTCCTGCAATTTAAGACTATTTATTTTTAAAACTTTTGCTGCCAACCTCCACATCTGATTGTCACCATCTTGCTGAATTTCACCATCAGAACATGGTAATTTATTAGAGATCAAATCCAACCGGTTATTTGACTGTCTTGGTTTTAAATACTGCTCAGGCTTTTTAGGCTTTTTAGCTCTGAATCCTTTGGGCTCTCTATAATTAATGTTCCTTCAGCAGAGGCAGTGAGGGCTGGCTGTGCACAGACCCTGTTAACCCTTTGCTGAGACCACCACAACCCCACAGCCCCCAGTGATCCACTCCATCATTTCTACTTCTGGCATTTGGGGATGAACCTTTCCTAGAAGTGGGATGAGTACAGCCACCCTCCACCCACATGATCAGGAGCTGGTGTGCACTTGCAAATGTTAATTAACAGATGGGGGGTCACATCCACACATATGGCACTTGGGGAGGGACTGGAACTTCCACAAAGCTTTTGTAGCAGCGGAAGGGAATTGAGATGAGAGAAGGGGATGATCAGTGAGAGGCAGTGCCAGGTGTGCAGCACCAAAGGTGCATGTGAGACCAGGGATAAGCCAGTCATTGAGCCATTTCCTGTGGAAAGGGGGCCAAAAAGCTCAGTGTGAGTGACCAGGGAGCTGCTGTGGCAGAGAGCCAGCAGGATGCTGGGCTGCTCCAGCAAGGGCATCACCAGCAGAGATAAAATCATCATCCCACTCAATCGGCACTTGTCAGGCTTCACCTGGAATGCTGGGGTCAGTTTTGGTCCCTGCTATGCATAAAAAAGATGTGGAAAGGCTGGAGATAGTCCAGAGAAGGACCACAAAGATGATCAAAGAACTGGGAAGATGCATCATGAGGAAAAGTTGAGAGAACTGGGGTTGTCCAGCCTTGAGAAAAGAAGGCTTAGGGAGACCTCCTCACCATGTTCCAGGCTACAAAGAAGATGGAAATTCCCTTTTTACAGGGAATATCTTTTACAGAAAAATCTCCCCAGGGGACTCCCCAGTGCTGGACACTTTTAAGATTCAGCTGGACTGGGTGCTGGGCCATCCTATCAAGGCTGTGATTTTGCCTAGATAGGTTCAGTCATATGATCCCTGAGGTCCTTTCCAACCTGGTATTCTATGGCTCTATGAAAAATATTTATGAGTAAATATTGAATTTATTCCTACACTGAAAGATAATCTCCTGTGCGCTTTAGGTCAATATTAGCATAGCCCAGAGAGGTCAGATAGCAGATATTTGGCAAGAAGTAAAAACCATTGCACAGTGAAAGGAGGCTGATGGTGAACACATTTTCCTTTAAATTTTAGCATCTTGTTACCATACTTCTTTTCCTCCAGCTCTGTGACCTATAGCCATGAATGGCAAAAAAATAAAGCCAAGAATAGGAAAACAACAATATTAATCAAGGTCTACTCTCAGATATATATTTTTTCTAGTGAGTATTTCATAGTTAGGAGGGCTGAATTTGACCTCGGAACACTCCAATAATCCCTCCTAAAACAAATTCACAGAAAAATTACTATATTTGATATTTACTTATTAGAAATTGCAACTGCCATTGGAATTCTGAAGGGGCTGCCCTAAGAAAGCCTTTCTGGGTGAACTATTTAAGGCAGTATCCTTGACTGAACTTCCAGCATTTTAGCTAATTTGACCATGTTTGTCTTCCACCCAAAGCACTCCCAGCAAAAATAGCTGGGAGAGCTCCTGTGCAGCAGTTGACTCAAGAACTCTGGTTTTTGCAGTTCTCTTCTGCTGTATTTTAAGAAGATTTTTTCCCAAGTCTCTTATCAAATAGCTTTTAGTAGTGACAGATATGTTTGGTGTAAGCCTGTTGGTTTCCCACGAGCAAGAGCTTCAGGGGAAATTCAAGAGTACATTTGAATTATAGACACTGAATGAATCATAGATAAATACCAAGATCTCTGGGAGGCACAAAATACTGTTTTCTGTTTTGATGAATAAGTGGCAAAAGGCATAAACCAAATGACCATAGTATCAGACTATAGTTGTTATTGGACTAATGTAAAAAATGTAGAATTCTATTCTGAGCCACACATTTGTTATTTCCAAGGAATTTCCACCAAAGAAAGCAATTTTTCAAACTGCATGCATATTCTACTGGGCTAAGTGGAGTCTGAAACCTATAAACGATTTGTACTAATCTAATTATAAATGTACTAATTTGTGTTGGCACAAGACCATGCTACTACCTACTTATTTCATAATAGTAAAGACAAGTTTAAATTAATACTTGGAGGAGAGGTACATGATGTAAAACCATTATGTCTCTGACAGCACAGCTTTCATCAGTGTGGAAAATCCCAGCAATTTCACTGAATAAAAAAGAAACCTGAGTGGATAAATTGTACCAGGAGAGCAAAGCTTTGTTGCTCTCCCTACACCAGGGTGTAGTTAGAGACAGCTCTTCCCCATCACATTTCTTTGGAATCGTTACAGAAAAATCCAGGAAGAAGGAAATATCAGCAGATTAAAAACTACTAAAGCAGCTTCCAGAAAATGTTGTTCTGCCCCTGCCTTTGTGTCAGTGTGGGTCTAAAGGAACATGCCTGAACCTGCAGAGTGGCCCCAGAGAGCATCAGAGAGGAACCAGCCTTTGTTCAGAGCAGCGCTGGGCTGCCCCTGCACTTCTTCATCCTGTCAGCTTCTGGAACCACAGAAAGCTGAGACAGGGCACACTCAGCCTGAGAGGGGAGAGAAAATGCTGCTCAGAACAGGCTCCTGTAGTGCTGGGTGCTCACTCACCTTCCCCAGCAGTGGTTGGGTAATCGCCATCCTTTGTGGAGCTTTGACAGAAAACAAACTCTGCAGCTTCTTGCAAAAACAAACATTTTGCTTCCCATCTCTTGGGCCTCTCTGGTAAAAGAAAAATTCCCCTATAGGCAAAGAAACAGTCTATTAAAATAGGAAGTGTTGTGTGTTATACACAACATTCAAACAGTTTGAGGTAAAAAACACAATCTGTTTGTTGTATTTGAGGTAGTTCCTGCCTTTTCAATTCCTTCTTACTGAGCACAACTTCTATTGAATATTTCTTATTCTTCACATAATAAAGTCCTAAGTGCTAAGGGCTGACTGATTGATAATAGTGTTATTTCCCTAGTTTCATTCAGCAATGCAACCACAAAGATTTTGGATTTCTGGGCCTTGTGAAGGGGTGTGAAAAAAGCTAATTTTGTGGCAGGGCTGTTGCTTGTGTCCTGTTACTGTTCACTCTCCAACAGAAAAGTTTAAATTTATTAAATTGTGATGAATTCACTGGAAGAAAACTCAAGAAAAATGAATCAATCACTGTAAGAAAAAGATGCACTTTCAAGTTAAATATTATGAATTATGTATACTCATTCATGCTGCTTGTTGATATTTGTTGTGAAGTAACAACAGCTTGTGTATTCACCAAAGGGTTTAACACTAAATGGTAATTTTTTGTTTAAATCACAATGACTTCCCTGTTTCAGAACACAACTATTTCCTAATCACCTGCCAACAGGAGAAAACATCCTTGGATTGAGGGGAAAAAAAATCAAAATAGCTTTCTCCATTTATATCTCATGAAAGAACTTTTTTGATTTAAGGTACAGGATGAAGTTCACTGCCAAGTATAGATTTACCAGCAGCCACTGCCTGATGCTCGGTGAGAGGAGCTGCATCCTCAGGGTGCAATTACAGCAATTATCTGGATGGATCTTCTCATCAGCGACCTTTGACTCATCCCCTACGAACTGTCAGTCTTCATCACAGATGGGGAAAGCAGTTTTATTGTTCCCACCATCAGCTGCTTCTGAGAGGGAGGAACCCCCCCGAGGCACAGCCCGGCTGCCCACGGTGCCCTCCTGCAGCCCTGGCAGGACCTGCAGCTCCCTGCTGGCAGGATGAACCACAGCACCCTGCACACTCCTGCAGCCCTCACAGGCATTGCAAGGAAAACAGAAAAATGTCACTTTGTGTGCAAAGCAGAGGTGCATTGCCTAATGTTAAAAGGTGGGGTCTGATGGTTGTGCATCACTTCTTGGAAGTTTGTCCCAAAAGAACACAGAGCTGTCTCACTTTGCATCTAACTAGAATGAATTTACTATCTATCTGAATTTACTATAAACTTACACCTCTGCAAAAATGGAGCACAGTCTCACCCTATTATGACATTTATTATCCCACAAATTTTACTGGAGCAAAACTGCAAAAATTTTCTCAGAGGACATGGCCTGGAGGGTACAGCTCATGTAAAATTAAACAATTTCAATTCACAGTCAGTAAAGCTAAATGATGAAAGGATAAACAACTCCCTTCAAGCAGCAGGACATTTTAAAATGGGAATGGCAAATACCAACTATAAACAGCTTCACAACTTTCACTTTGCAGTGAAACAGCTGACCAGTTCCTATAACAGAGCAAAAAATCACCTTTGCCATAAAGGGACTTTAGTTTAGTTCTCTCAGCTTACAGCTCTTCCAGAAAAAGGATGTCAGTTCCAGGCTTAATTATAATCACCATTAGCTGCTACCTACCATTTAATTAGTTGGTAATAAAAGCAAGTCTCTCTCTTATCAAAGCAATCGGCAGTGTCACTCCTTTGCATTCCTCCCATTAGCTGCAAATGTTGTTATGTGGACAGGGCAGGCATAAAACAAATTATAGCTCAATCTGGGGGAAAAAAAACAACCCCAAAAGTTAAAAATAAAATAATTTACAGAGGCAGCTCAAACAGTCAGCTACCAAAGGAGATAGAAACTAAATTCTTCATTGTCAAGTGCCAATTCAAAGTGAAAACAGATTGAACCAAAGCTGTCCAAAAATGCTTTCCCATTTTGCAATGCTCACACCCCTAACGCCAGACAGAGCACAGCTGTTTCTGCGACTGACTTCAAACAATAGCTGGGCTGTTTAAAAGTTTAAAAGCTGTTTAAAACAGGGAATGATGTTTGCCTGAAGACATACTTTATTAATGCAAATTGCTTTCAAATGCACATCCAGTTTCTTAAGCAAAACAAAAATGAGATTTTAAACTGAGTGGAAGTTACTGCTACAGCCATACACAACCTGTCAGCCATAATTCAGTCACCCATCAGGAGTGAGCTTGCATTCAGGGAGAATACAGCAAAAGGGGCCTCTAAGGTTTGTATCAAAGGAAAATGTTTTTCATTTCCTCTTCCTACTTTAGAAAGGCCTTGAGATTAGAGTCTGTGTCTCCTTTTTGGACCTCCCAATTACCACCAGACTGCTCATCCAGGATGCTGCACACCACTCGTGCCCATGGCTGTTAGTCATGCTGCCACAGTGCCTTCCTATCAGCTTAAGCACTGACCTTTAAGAAGTTATAAATGTTATTTCAGCTTTAATATTCTGATTTTAATGTCTCTGGAAGTGATTAACAGCACTAGCTTTGTGTCTTTAGGTCCTTGCCTATCTGCTCACCACCTTCTGCTAATGTAACTTAATCATCACATGTTGCAGCACCCCAGGTTTCTATTTCTGGTTCAGTGAGATTGAAGTAGTAATAAGCAGAGCACACTGTGGGTTTCATTGCTCCTGAAAGCAAGAGGATTAAATCAGAGATTCATTTTGTTCTGTGTGTCATCTTTCTCATCTGTACAATGGAGACAACACAGCTACAGCCGAGAGACAGAGAGGCTTCCTCACAACAACAATTACACTCCCATCTGTTAATTTTTTTGTCAGTTATCTTTGCAGTATAGTTGTGAGATTGTTAAATAACCAAATTTGTGTAACTAACAAAAAAGTAATCATGGCAAAGATCTCCAGGAACGTGCCGACAGACAGCAGACATGTTTCCTTGATCCAGACTCAGCAGTCAGCAAAATGATTTGAAAGACAGGAAAGAGACTAGTTTGGATACAAAGGAGAGGATGGCAGGAATGTTAAAATGACAATTCAAGAAAATTTCTTGGAACAGTCACAAAAATGGAAATCAGCTGGAAATCCATCGTTTCCTTGTATACTGTGCAAAAGTAATGCTTAGACAGTGAGTAAAGACCATCTCATGGTAAAATGTTACATCACAGCATGAGAAGTCCCAGTCCCAGTGGTGATGCTGACTGTGCACCATTTCCACATTGTTGTATCAACACTTACCTTGGAGAACGTTTAAAAGAAATCTACTGGACTTGACAAGCTCCTCCTTTATCAAAGGGCCAGGGCACTCCTCATGGCCTGCGCCCACTTCACCTCACCTTAAAGGATGTTTTAAAATTCACCTAACAAATGTGTTGCTTGTTAAAAGCCCTAACATCTCTTTAAGTAAAGATTTCTTAGATAAGCTGCTTAAATTATCAACAAACAGTAACTTTCTTGATATGTTAAAAAGATTTATCAGCAACAGAAAATATATTAACATGCCCTAGTGCAGGCTCCCTGCACCTGCCTTGCACTGGTGCCACTGACCTGACCTCCCATGGAGCCAACTCAGCCAAAGGGAAACACAAACAGAGCAGGGCTGAGGAGCTGTCACAGCCCATGAATGTGCAGGGACCAGCTGAGCCTCTGTCAGTCCCACCGGGAGAAAATTCCCATTCCAGGCACAACAAGGCAGCCCCATCCATCCCAGCTAGGCTTCAGCAGAAGACAAGGCAGCAGCACGCTCCCCATCCTCTCTCCTGGTTGGGGTGACAACACTTTGTAGTGACATCAGGACTTAGGAACCTGCTAAGGGAAAGAAAGAGCTCTTTTTGTACCGCCTGGACACGGCCAAAGCGATGGAGGGACGGGCCGAGGGAAACTGAGGCAGCAATTCCAGCACCTCGGAGCGGCTCCCCTGGAGCTCCCACGGCCGCGGCCCCGTGCTGCCACCTGCGGGCAGCGCCGGGAATGACCACGGCCGGGAATGACCACGGCCAGGAGTGACCACGGCCAGGAGTGACCGATCCCGGACCAGCACTGCCCCTGAATCCTGCAGGAGCTCCTGCAGGAACACCAGAGCCAATTTCCAGTTTCTGCTCCTTCTTCTCATCCCCCTGGCAGAGTCCAGGACTCTTTTGAGGTCAAGTCTTCCAAATTTCAGAATGAAATTCATTCTAATTGACCCATCACTTCCACAAGATCACATCACATTTTAGCATCATTGAAGCTACTCCTGTCTCAAGTCTGTTTTATTACAGAGCCTAAATAGCAAAAAAATGCATCCAAAGGCCTGGTTTTATTCTTTTTCTTCATTTTATCTGCTGGGTCTGTGCAAAACTGTATTTCCTCACACATTAACTATTTAAAGCATAGACAATTTGAGCTTGCAGAGGAAACTCAGAATGCAAGTTTCCTCTTCTTTCCCAAATAACTGAATTATCTCAGAACACTGTTACATAATGCTACAGAACACTTCAGTATTATCTGTTTCAGACATGAATAATTCCTGTGCATTTAACAACTCCTCCACAATTAGTAAATTAAAATATTTCAAATTTGGCATCTGTTCAGAATATGTATTGCTTTAAAAGATATTAATACATATCTACTGGTCTAAAATAAGTGAGTAATATAATGAAATCAAATTATCTTTGTAAAATATAAATCAGAATAATGATGCAAATATTTGCATTTGCATAGTTATGCAAACTCTTAATCATGAAGAACAATCACTGCTGTTAAAAAGCATAAGGCCACTAGGAATGGCTCCTGTGGAGGTCAAATAATTCTTTCTTGATTTCCAAAATGACACATTTATAGCTTCTAACTACTGAAATAATAATTTGAAAGTTCAGAGATAAAAATATCTTTTATTACTACATTCACATTCCACTCTATGTAGTCTGATTTTTAGATGTCAGCACAGAATGAGTCAGCTTTGTTATTAACAATTCAAATGAACAATATATATTCAGCAAATTGATCAAGGAATTTAAACAACTTCTAAAATTAATTTTAACCAAGCAATCTGCTGCTTAGAATTTATAACACAAATGGAAACAGCTCAACAAGAATAAAGTTAACAATATTATTTAAGCAATTATAATGAACAAAAGTATTCTTAAGTCCTGTCACTTGTAAGAACAAATGAACTTCCTAAAATTTTACCAGCATGAAAATAGACACAGAGCAATCAATATGAAACTTTTATATAAACACTGAAGTAACAGATCTGTAATGGAGGGACAAAATCAAAAAGGAATGTAAATGAATTCAGGCCCTCTGACTTTTCAGGGTTTGCTACAAACCTGAAGGAGGTTTCTGTTACCAAAGTGGTAATTCCTGTTCATGTGTTTGAGATGATTGATGAAGGTCTTGGTGATGCCGTTGGTGTGGTCTCTATAAATGGGATTATTTACTGTAAAACTGCAATTATCTCCTGCTAATCCCAGCATCCTCCCTTATCTGCTCACCATGAGATCCTGGGGACACTGCTTGGCACAAAGCTCCTGGCACTGCTTTGGGGCACAGAACAGCTGCTGAATTAAAGAAGTTACCCTAGAACAGGCATGTAGACATGTTACTAAGTACAGGATAAAGATGCTATGTTAATAAACTAACTGGCAAAACCTTAAAGTTTCATTTTTCAAAGTAAAAAAAGTTAAAAGTTGCAATTGCTGTGATCCTGCAGCTCACCTGGGGTGCACAGCACAGGAATTCTCTGTCCCTGACCACATCAGCAGAACCTGCAACCACAGCCTGCCCAACCTGCAAACCCAAACCATTTAATACTGGTCAAATTCCACACCATAATGAAGTTAAACACAGATGTCAATCTTGAAATTGGGATGAGGGTTTGGCATTTCAATTAAATTCAGTTGTTACATGACCTAATATTATTAATATTTGTTAGTTAAGCTAGTACTTATTTATAATGAAATGTAACATAAGAATAGCAGCATTAAAGATGAATATTTAAAAAGTATTTAAGATTTTATGAGGCTTCCAAGTATTAATTATAAATTACAAAAAAAAAGTGTGAACAGTGCATACATGGCAATTGTGATCATTGTAATGAATCATAAAAATTAATAGTACTTACTGTAATGACTCTAGTAATTATTAGGAGTTAAACCCAATAGTTCTTATAACCTAAGGAAAGTTAAGAGAATTGTATTTGACAGTTAAATTTTTTTCTGATTTTTAAGTATTCTATAAACACAAACTTTCCTAAATAACATAGCTGTGCTTTATTGAAGATCTAATTAAAATCAAAGTTGTGGGTGCGGCTTGGATATGGTGCTAAATGGAGGATCACAAACTTACATGGGAACATTTGCAAGGCTGGTTAAAGAAAACAGATCCCACCTGCATTCAAAAATAATCAGTTTAAGGTCACAGAAGGTTTTACATTCCCATAATGTGGGGGTCCTCCACACTCCTCTGCCACCCTGTTCCTGCTTCATTTTTGTCATGCAGTTCTGTCTGCCCAGCTAAATCAGCTGAGAAAAACTCAGCCAAAAGATTAGTTTCTAATTACCAGCAGTATGAGGCACAAAAAATGGTGCTTTTCCACAAAATTGTGTCATGCATTCTATTGCATCATGAATTTGATTAAAAACTAAAGTGTTTGCAGAAAGGAGATTTAGTCAATGTACCTTGTACTAAAAAGTCATTGCCTTTCATCTGCTCACCTCAGCAAATTATAAACACTGAAATTCAGGCAGCTCTCAGTGATTCTGAGGGATAAACTTGCCTCAGATCAGTCTGCAATTCTGTGAGTAAAGCTGGAAAAAACAAATGCAAGGGGAATCAACACCATTCTTTAATAAATAACTCTGAAATTAGCTGCTTTTTGCCACTCTGTTATTACCTGTATGCAATAAACCAGGTGAAAGTTTCCTTTAACTTTCACACTTTGCAACAGTATTTAGGTTACACAGTAGAAACTGCAGCAAGAAGAAACATGAGCACAGAAGGGCTTCAACAGCTTCCAACCAGCATCTTTTCCACCTTTCCAACTGGAGAACTTTGAACTGCCCAGTTACAGCTACTGAGAACAAGGAAGACCAGTCTGTTTGTGCATTATTTGTCCATCATGTTGAGGATCCATTTAATGAGTTGCTTCTGTTCTGTGTTCTCTCGGTGTTGCTGTTTCTGTCCCATCTGAAACAAGAACAATCTCATTGGCACAATGTTCATTTTTCACAGTAGAGTCATCTGGGAATAATTTCAGGGCAACTTTGAAAAAAAAATTAAATATTGGGATGACTAACCAGGAAGACAAGTAAATATTTCAATAAATTTAACAAGTATGCAATTTAATTTACTGGAGAAAATGCTTCCAATACGTAACTACAGCACATCTTTTATCTTGAACTTTACTTGGGGAATGAATATATCTTCTGTTGAATATTACATTACAAGCCATGTTACTGAGTTTGGTATTCTCATCAGAGGAAAACTAAGCATTTTTTATCTGGAAATTTAATTATCATATGCATCCTTTTTCTCTTTTAATTATTAGCAACAGCAAATCACTGACAGCCCCAGTCCCACAAGTCATCATCTGCAAAGCCACACTGAGGATCCCACAGGCCTCTTCAAGTTGTGCAAGAAGTGGACAGTGATACATAAATACTTGCAAGTTTTGGGGAAAAAGTTTTGGAACAGCACAGAAATTTCTAGGTTTTATGTGAGTCGATTAATGAACTGAATATTTGCATGAACAACATCTGAAGATACATTATCACAGCCCTAGAAAATCAAGCTTTCAGATGAAGGTATTTACAAGATACCAAAAAGAAATTGTTTGCATGTAGGAAAACATTAATAAGCAGCAAAATCTAATTACTGCAAAAACATAAACAGTGCAGCTGTAACACTTCTCTCTAACCATACCATTACAGCCTCACCAGTGAAAACAGAAGTGTCAATGCTAATGTAAACTCAGCTGCTGATATATATTCATTAGATTCAGAAGAGCTCCAACATTTCTTCCTCTCACCACGTCAAATTTTCTCAGTGCAGATACAATCTGATACAAAAGGTGAGGTTTAGGGACACCAAGGCCTAAGGTGTATCTCCATTCTTGTCTCTTACTCCACAAAAATCATCTGAAAGCATTGCTAAAAAGGGGGTTTAGGAACTCGAGCAGGGAACAGCCCAGGATGGTACCCGTGCAGAGACCCAACTCACATGACAAGAATTTCTGACACACAATAAAGCCTGTTCTCAAGTATTCTTCCATTATTAGCTTCACTGTGAAACAGCAATTAAGCAGCAGGGAAGAGTCAATGCCTTAGCCTTTTAGTCTTGATTCTAATTTACATGATTAAATTCTAACTTAGTCACTGATTACCTTCTGGCTTAGCACGCTTCGGGTTCTCATGGATTTTATTTTTGCCTTTGCTTCCTTTTCTGGGTGTAGCAGTTTTTGCCCTCACCAATCCACAATTTTCAGCATGCTTACACATATTACTCTGTTAGCATAATGAAGAACAAATATATCAATCAAATATTCATCTATGTAAGCAATTTAACAGACACAAAGCAAATATGGCTCTGACAGAAAAATTCTGGAACACTAAGTGGAAGACTGACTTAGTTAACAACTTCCATAAAACTCCTCAAGATTTTCCAGAATATATATTAAAATTCTGCTTTAAAAGAACATTGCCATTTGGTGGGTATAAAATAAAATTTATCATCTTCTGGTTCCTGGATAAGCAATAAAGTTTCACATGTAAAATCTGTATGTGGAAAAAGGGTCACATTTACTTTAAAGTGTGCACAGTTAACCCAAAATGAGAATATTTTCTCATTGCATATGGTTTTGAAGTGAATAATAATTCCTTACTTTCCTTGTTGAACGGGTCCTAGCTATCCTAAAAGTACTCTTTAAAATGAATTTTTCAGTTCAGACTGAATTTATTCTGCATCACCACTGAAAATCACATTTCAGGCTCAAATACTACATTTTGTTCTTTATCACAACATCCCTGAAAGTGACTGCTCTTACTTTACACTTCTAAGCAGTCCACATACAAAAGATTTATCAAGAAGATAGACTCATCCTTCCAGCATATCAATTTCAATTTGTGAAAGATTTACCCTGGAGATAGGCACCACTTCATTATTTTAGTTGGACTGCAGTCACGAAAGTTTTTATTTTCTTAATGTAAATACAACCCCAAAGGCAATTGTGTGTCACAACACCCCTACCAGAGTGAGCAGTATTTTCCCAGAACTGAAATACCTGGTTACATGTGCAGCTGCACGGAGCACACCTGAATCTTTTCTCACTCCTGTGAGTCTTCCTGTGCTGAAGGAAAGCGTAGCGCTCGTGGAAAGCCGCCTCACAGTCCCTGCACTTCACTGCCTCCTCCATGTAGGAATGCAGACTCCTCAGGTGGGCACCTGGACAGTTATTCAAAACAACTCATTTTAATGGCAAGGTTTTTATTTTCAGAGTTTTGAACAAGAGTTGGGCTGTGGATAGCTCTGAGTAATGCAAATCTTGTAGAGGAAAGCAAAAAAGAACCTTCCATGCCCTCTGCAGTGGGGTAAAATAGACAAATTAGTTTAAGATTAAACAAAAGCTGCAGCAAGATGTTGTAACTTCCCAAAGAAATCAAGCAGTTATAAGCCTGAATCTTACTGATTTCCGTGGAAATGGTTTAACAAATTGAATACTTCAAAAAAATCCAGTTTTAACACAGAATTTTCATGTATTTCTGGAAACTTGAAATTCTATATAGGTTTTTTTTGTTACTGGTCAGCTCTATTGCTACCACGCTTCTTCTGAAAAAACACTTCTTCACAGTGCCATAGGTATCAAGCAAATAATAAAAAAGAAAAAGCTAAATATTTGCTACTTTGCATTTTAAACAAATTAAAACATCAACCACAAGATGTCACCACATCTCCTTGCAGGAGGAATTTACCTGTAAAACTACAAATACATTTTACTTAAAAGATTCTGTGATAATATGAAGTCAGCTATAACATATTTGGTGAAATTTTCTGAAAATTAGAGATTTTACCTCTACTTATCTCCACATTTTGTTTTCAGTGTTTTCCTTTAAACTCACCCAAATCACTTTTTCGGGCAAGGAAAGTACTACAATGTGGACATTGGTGTTTTGGCACATTTTCTCCATGCTTCTGTAACACATGGATTTTCATGGTACCACTTTGAGTGAATCTGGCTTGGCAAACATAACATTCATAGCGTTTTTCACCTATTAAAAAGAAATTAAAACAACATATGCTTAGAAACTCTACTTATTTAATATAAATTCAAATCCCCACAGAATTCAACATCCATGTTCTAACAGCAACAGTTTCCAGATCAACCAAAAGTTAATATTAGTTGACGGTGCACAAAAGGCCAAACAAGTCTCCAGAAGTTTACATAACTGATTGCAACACAAAATCTTGGCTTTCTGAGTCCACAAGTCAAACTGCTGAAGCATAAAGCCATTTATATAATTCTAAACTAGGAATCAGGGATTATTTTAAATTATCATCTATTTTTCCTTGAATACTTCATGTACAAAAATGCAGAATTATCTTCAAATACGCAAGGAGAGAAAGGCAACAGCAGTAGAACATCATGATAAGAGTGACACACCATCAGCCATTGAAAATGGTGGGAAGGGAAATTAGGAAATTATTTTATTGCCTTTCTTCCCTAAAAAACGACATCAGGTGTGACTACCATTAAAAATTACATCAACACTGGCAACTGGCACAGCTTTGAACCAACTCCAGACTGGTTCTGTGGAAGAAGTCCCTGCCAGGAGTGGGTAACACTCCTGAACTCTTCCGGTTGGACTCTTATGGTTGACTGTCATAAAAAGTAATTCAGTTTAATTGCACCAAACTGTCTCAAGATATGAACCAATGTGTGACAAGTGAGGATATCTGGAAAATTTGATTCCAACCACGCTGTCACACTCTGATTCAAGCTAAAACATTAATCAGAGCACAAATTACATATCATAATTGAGCCAAGTAAAACCCTGAAGTACAGGATTGATACCCACTGCCCCTGAGATGACTTGCATGTTACAGAGCTATGACAAGAACACACTGCTTTCAATATTAAAGCAATTTAATACTTTGTTGACCAAATGAGTTGCTGGCAATGTGGGGTCACAACAATATCCATGTTCTCAACAGATATTTAAAAATCTCTCATAGATACCGCTCCATGAAAAATCAACTAATTGAGAAATAAAAGTGACAACTTGACCCACAGAAAATGAAATCTTTTTCTAATGTAAAAGAAGTTTAGGAGGAACAGCAAGACTAACTACTGTGATTCCAACTGCCAAATCCAGAACACTGAAAGAGAACATATTTTTACTCCAAATCACAAATAAAAAAAGGGCTAATTTTGAGGCTGAAATGAGATTGCTCTAACCCTATGAATATTAAGGAGCTGAGGCCCTGGATTTGATCATTAGCCCAGAATCCCACCTGTGTGAGTGAACATGTGCCTTTTCAGTTTGTAGGCATCTTTGCTGGCATAGCTGCACAGGTGACAGGGGTAGGGCCGCTCTCCTGTGTGCGAGCGAACGTGGCGCCTCATCTTGCTGGCCTCAGACAAAAATGAGAGATTTTCTAAAGTAATATCTACATTAGAGATACATTTAATTAAAATATAAGCAATTTTACATACTGTACCTACTGCAATTGAAAACATTGCATCAATCCCAGAACTAGCATTCTCACATCCGTGTTTTTCCCTGCACAATCAGCCTGTTGTGGTTTTAGGACACTTCTGCACTCTTTCTCCATATTATCTTACTTTCATATTTAGTGTCCACATTAGCAAAATGGGAAATTTTATAATAAAAACAAAAAAGATAACATTTTAAAAAGAGGATACCTACTACTGTCAGGCTACTTGGATATACCAAACATAAAATTCTTTGAAAACACTCAGTAAAATAAATGAAAGACCAAACTCATTATCCAGAGTCTATTCACCTTCAAGTCCCAATGAAGCACCTTGTTACAAAGTTTAATTCAATTCTACTTTTTTTAAGCTGTTTTTCTGATATGTTCTACATAAATATTGTAGGTATGTGATTAGGAGTTATCAAATGTTCAGTTCCTCCATTTATGAACACAATTAATGAATTCACTGCTAGATTCCTTCAAATCTACACTACTATTCACTTAAATAAAATTAAACATGACTGCCAACCTTTGATACACAAAAGTCAAATAATTTGCATGGCAGTACTGGAGAGCTCTTTCAGCTTTTTTCATTCAGGTAAAGCTTACAGGAATGTGAGTTCTGTAAGAGCAGTGAATGCTGAATAGCTCCTTATTGAAACAAGGGAGAGAATAGGGTAATTTAGTATCAGCTGTCAGGCTTTTTAAAGATGCAAGCTATCAAAAATCTAATTATTAAGATAAGGTGCATGGAATAAAGTTCAGGATTGCTTACAGCTTTAGATCTGGACACAGCACAAATTCAGATATTGAACACCCACTAAACTGTGACAGTGATTCAATCACAGGTGCATTTCTGAAAGCCTGTGCACCCAATTCAATTGCAATTTCCAAGTGCACCCTTAAGCAGACTCTTAGGTATTTTATTCTTGATGAAGAAAATTCTAGTCCTGGAAAAAACCCATACATCATCCAGTATATAAACACAATACATGAACTTCTTTTTAGACATTAGCTAGTGTTGTCCTACAGTACATGGAATGTAGTGTAAATGAGGACCAAAAATGCTTTTGTAGGACCAAAATCACACAAACACATTGTCTAGCAACAATTTTAGCACGACAAAAGAGAAAAAGCTCTTATAATGCAACTAGTTAAAAAAACCCTAAATAATTCCATGAATATTAATTTGGAGCAACACATTTGCAAATACTACATAGACAAAGTAAGGATTCCAGGAATTCAGGTTACTTGTTCCTTTTTTGCAGGATGATGAGGATGAAAAGGTGTGCACACAAATGAAATGCAATGCAATGTAATGAAATGAAATGAAATGTAATGAAATTAACGCATGGCACCACAAAGTTGTAGCCATCAGCCACCTTGCAGTAACACTGTAGCACCATAACAGATAAAACACAATCCATCAGTGTGCCCAAGGCCATCAGCAGAGCCTGGACTTCTCACGGTTAAAAATCTGGGCAAAAATTGTATTTACATCAAAATCTTGGCACGTGAAAACCTTCACACCCTCCCAAAAGATTCAGTAAGGCTGTACTTACTTCTACACTGGAGTATTCACATATCGTGCACTTGAAAGGCTTCTCCAATGTGTGTTTGTACCTCCTGTGTCGTGAAAGCTCCCCTCGGGTCACAAAGGCTGTGTCACACTCACTGCATTTATGGGGCTTGTTCCCTGCAACAATACACATAAGACTTTTATTCAACACCACAGCAATGTGATTTGTCTGCCTTACATCAACATGCAGAATTCTTTAATAGAACCTTTTCTGATATTCTGATTATTTACATATAATAAATCATAGAATGATTTGGGTTGGAAGGGATCTTAAAGCTCATTTTGTTCTACACCCTGCCATGGGCAGGGACACCTTCCACTACCCCAGGTTGCTCCAAGCCCTGGTCAACCTGGCCTTGGACACTTCCAGGGATGGGGCAACCACAGATTCTCTGGGCAACCTCTGCCAGTTCCTCACCACCCTCCCCAGTAGAGAATTTCTTCCATATATATGTATACAATAAGTTTATTATAAACACAATTTATCATTTTGTTTCATATGTTTATATAGCAACATGAAAACATCACAGAAATTTCTATTCTGTATGTAGGAATGAAGCACAGCTGAAGTCACTGTTCAGCTGACAAGAATTGTTAGAATGGTACTTAACAAAGTAAACAAATACACACACACAGAGCTCCTAACTACAGACCATGTCTTTTCAGTGCAGAATGCCACAGAAAATCAGAGGAATTCCTGAGCATAAAACGATCACAGAAAACAGCTCTAAGGCAAAGCCACTTGCCTGCTAATTCAGTTTTGCAGACAGTATGTAACACAAAGTATTTTCAAGCCTTAGGTACCTGTATGTGTGTTCACATGGTTATGCAGCAGAGCTGCTGTACGGAAGGCCTTCGGGCAGAGGTGACACACGTGACGTTTCTCATCCGAATGGGTTTTCAAATGACGCCTAAGACTTGATAACTTGGCTGAGGTGAATGTGCAGAAAAAACAGTTGAAACATTCTTTTTCTCCCATTGGAACAAAGACACATTTACACTGTACATGCCACAAAACAGTGACTTTATTTTTTCAAAAAATGGTACCGGTTTCTAAAGAGTCCCTTTAGTCTGGGTAAAACTACTTCAAACTTCTACATCAAAGGATTGATTTGCCCCCAAAATTGTGTTAATTGTTAGTGATACAGTTTAGAATCTAATCCCAGGAAACATAACTCCTACCCCTGCCCTCACCACCAAGACAGGATGAGACCTCCTCTCTCAGTATCATCTTTAAGACTTACAACCTGTGCAACAAACTTCTTGATAACAACTGTGTAATTAGCACTAAATAAGTTTATGCAAAGATTTGGAAATGGCAGGTTAAGCTATTCCCAGCTTTCTGGTGCTCCGGAATCTGTAAAGTGCATATAAAAAAATCATGATGTGAAAGCCTCTTTAAAATTACTGGTTGAATTTGAGGGGAAAAAATCAGTTCTTTGGAGAAGTCATAGAATAAAGTTTGGGGCACAAGAGTAATTAATTTCTTTTGAGAATAACAAGTTAAGATTAAATGTGCAACACTTCCAGTTATGAAAAAGATTTGAAACCGTGAAATGGCAAATACGTCATATTTGAAGAGTCTTTCCAGAACAGTTGTCTCAGCTCCCAAGTGTGCTCTCTGTAATGATTTTCATGCTGAGACCAAAATACATTTTATACAATGCTTTATACCACACAGAGATGTGCAGATAACACTTCACTTCAGTAAAAGCAAACAAAACCACTTTATTGTCATTTATTCATTGTGGATTCATGCCCACACAAAGGAACATTGTTAGCTTTGTTAAAACTGCTCAAATGTGCTTCCTATAAAGGCTGTAACTGAAACAGGGGACATTAACAATTTGTACAGTATCCATAGAGAATCTCAGCCAAGATACCTTAACTTCCAGATACAACACACACATTTACAGACTCAACATCATTGATGTCATCCAATTTTTACAGTACACACACAGTTTCTAGGGAAACAGATGCTTATCTGTTCTCTTCTGAGTCAGTCTTTAACTTCTGTAACATACTTTTAGGTTTCTAAGATCTTAAATCAGCCATTTTCTGTTAGTCTCATTTAGGCTCTGGGAAAGGCTCTGCTGACAGGTATTGATTGATAAGTACCCACCACCCTCTGCTGGCAACGGGGAACCACTCTAAGCTTAACCATAAACCCTCAAACAAGCACATTTTGAAGCTGAATGAGTGGATCAAGACACTAAATAAATTACTAGGTTTATTCAAAGGCACTTATACAATATTAACTTTGAAATCTCCCTGGAGGTTTCAAATACCACACACTGTTCAAAAGACCATTAATTTCTAAATGCCATCCAAAATGTCTCTCCTGAACACAAGGCAGATGACATCAGCCTGAATAAGATCTTCAAGCACTTAGGGCTGAAGGTATTATTTCTTCTTGCAAATTTCCACAGAATGCTAAGACTTAACCTAATCTAAACAATTACCACTGCGAGTATTTGATGTAAAATTTCAACCTCAGTTCAAAATCTTACTTAACATGGCTTACCTAAAAATTAACTACAAAGATTATTAACTTTTTACCTTTTTCCTGATGTGGAGCACAAGCCTCAAATTTTAGATTCTTGAGATTTCTTACAACTGTTTGTTCTGCAGTTGGATATTCCTGCTCTTTACTTTCATTGAGTAAGTCTGACAAATCATCACCCCCTTTGCAGCTCTGACTGTCTCTTTCCTCAGCAGTGGAAAAAACTTCCTTTCCTTCCCCCTCTTCAGATGGGCTCAGTTGCTGGATGTTATTTTCAAATGCAATGGCATCGTTATCTCTGTCAATCTATTAAAAAAAAAAAGTTTTACAACTTTCTCAATTAAAGGCAATCGCTAGTGGTAAATCAACTGAGCAGTCAACAAAATGCAAGCCACCAACTCGTTCTGATTTTCAGTCTTACATGTGATGGACAAAATATACATTTAGCATACAGCAGCCTAACTGGTAAGTTACAATTAAGTAAAAGTAATTACTAAAATTATGCCCTCCCTCTCCAAAATTTTATACAAAATTTCAGAGCATCATTTTAAGATTGCAGCACTGAGAACACAGAAACATGTATCTTCATATTTTAAAGAAAAGATTTAAAATTTCATTTCAGTACATTTAAAAGGAAATGAGAAGTATGTTGTTTTTTAACAAATTTAGGACTTTCGCAGGCTAATTGTAATGCCTTCTTTGTCATATACCAATTAACCAGGTTGTGATTACTTCTTGCATTAACTAGACTCATATATGGCAATATGACCTACCTCAGAAATTATCTAGTGATGCATGAATTTTATAAGAAAAAAATGTAGTATTTAATTGTAAAACCAATGTAATAGCCAGCACAGAACAAAACAGCAGTGTTGCATGTCCTTTTTAATAAAATTAACTTCAAATGGGACTGTATTACATAACTGGCTTTAACAATGACTGCAGGATTGAACTAATTGAATTAAGGAGAAAAAGGGAAATTCTGTAATGCCACTTAAGAGATGGAGGCTATCAAACAAATAGTACCAAACGGATGAACTAAATTAAAAACTTGTCTGAATTTCAATAGTAAATATCATCTTGATATCTTCTTGATAATCTGAGTCTCTTCCAACTCAGAATATTCTCTGAATCTAGAAAGTCTAAACTTCTAGTTTGTCCTCTTAAAAATTAGATGAAATTATAAAAAGATGTATAGGGGACTGGATACTTACGCCCAAGAAATTATATTAATGCTTAAGTCAGAACCAAATCGGTGTGATAGCAGAACCTAATAGGGAACAACATATCTCTAATTCCACCTTATCCAGAACTTGTACCTCCATCAGGTGCGTTCTGGTGGTTTCTCTGTCGCCTTGCTTCCTGCACGCTTCTCTTGCCCTTCTTCTCGCAATAGATGGATCTGCGGCAGCTCCAAGTCACGGAACACGCAGGTGCTGTCCCGCAGGGCCAGGGCCAAGCCCGGGGCCCCGCAGCGCGCCAGGGCCCGGGCAGCGCCCCCGGCCCGGGCAGGGCCCTGCCGGCTCCCTGCACACACACACCGGCTGTAGGCTCGGCGTTCTTCTCCTTCCTCGGGACACAGATCAGGGCCCTGCGGGCTCCCTGCACACACACACCGGCTGTAGGCTCGGCGTTCTTCACCTCCTCGGGACACAGGGCCACTCCGGCGGACGCGTGTCCCGTCCGCACTGCGCTCTCCGGCCCTGCTCCTCTCCTCCGCTCGGTCAGCCTGGCCTCGTCACCCTTTCGGTTCTCCCGCAGCCCTAAGGCCCCGCACGCTGCGGAGCGATGGTGTTCGACGTTAAACACGAGGGCAAACCACAGGCGTTCAGGACCAGCCCCAGCCCTGCTCCTCGCCCGGGGTTCCCGCAGCCCAAGGCCCCTCTCGGCCACTGCGGGCGGTTCCCCCGCGGAGAGCTGGGTCTCCCCGGGCTGTTGGGCCGGGGCCCGGGCTGCCCCTCGAGGGGAGGCGGCAAGGAAGGGGCTCAGCACCTGCCGTGCACCGCGGCATGGCCGCCCTTTGCCTCCCTGTGCCGCTCCCTCAGCAGCGGCTGGTGTAGGAGCCCACTCTCACTTCGTGAGAAACAGCTGCTTCTCACCTGTTAATTTCCTACAAAACACAAAGCCCTGAACCTGCGGAGGTTTCCCTCCCAATGCACCAGATGCCCGGTGCTCCTCAGTCCCCACGCACAGCAAGTCCTGTCAGAGCAGCTGCCCTTTTCTCACCCTCTGAGAGAAGATGAAGATCTCTCGGCCTTAATTGTAGGCCCTTAACCTCCTGCTCCCACTTGGCTGGGGACCACGGGGCTGAGCTCAATTGGTTTCTCCACTTGGGAAATAATCTGAAGCACTTGCCATGTTTCTATGACGGAAGCCTCCAGCCGGGAGCCCCGTGTGGAGTGCCGCTGAAGGGCCGCCTGATGCTGCCGCCACAGAAGTGTTGTACAAAATTGGCTCAAGTGGCTTTGCAGAGGCAGTGGAGCGATGTGTAAGCATCACTACACTGCACCATAGGCCAGGATTGGTTATTTAGTTGAAAAAGTTGAAATACTTCTTTCTCCAAAGGCATTGTGAAAATGTCTTTGAGGTAAACTTGCACTGTTTGAGTGACTTAACATTTAATCTTATGTACCCTTCTAGACTAGTAATTTCCAGCCATCAAACATTTTATAAAACCCACTTAACTTGAATATTCTATTATATGCCAGTGCAGACGTTAGATTTGGAGCTTTACCTCTAAATATTAGCTCGATGCATTGCAGGGTATAGTACATTGCACAGGGACTGCAGCCCAGTGTGGTCCGGATCCTGTTAAACTGAATTACCAAACACTAATCAAAGCCCCAAACCAAGTGGTGGTTTTCCTTGTCTGTGGAAGTAACCCAGGGTAACTGGGATTTGTGAAATATCTGTAGCACAAACAGCAGCCCACACCACTGGCCTTTGAGCAGTACCCTCAGATGAGGTGGGGTTATTAGAACTCATCCTCAGAGACATCAACTGAAAATCCCATAAACAACCTTGACAACAACCACTCCTATCCACAGCTCTGTAACATCTTAAATGCAAAAATAATACAACATGTTTACGTTTAACAACTGCAAGTTAGTCATAACTATTCTACTGCTTGGAATCAACACAAATCCAAAGCAATTATTTAAGGCTGAATATCTATTCCAGCAATTTAGTGCTGATATTTTGGTTAGACACCACATTATTCATCATCCACAAATCCACGGGCTCTCAAAACTAAAGAACAGGATGCAGAGTACACAATATATTCACATAATTAGGCTGCCAGTAACTGTGGCCAGAGATTTTACTTCTTACACATTTCTAAATCTTTTCAAGTTGTTCCATATACTGTGCAATTATGATAGCTGAAGGGCACTGTAGGAAAAAAGTTGTTATAATAATACACCATCCTTTAGGTTGTTTTAATGAGGTTTTCTGCATTTCAGCAGTCATCAACTTCTAAGAGCTGTCCTGCCTTGCACTTCTGCATTATTAATACCAGCACCATCCATGCAGCTACAGTAAAGGTCTGTCATTATTTCCATTATTAACTGATATTTCCAAGGATTTATAGCTCAAATGCAGAATAGCCCTTCAGTTCATTTTTTGCTGAATTTAAAGGAACCACTTGGATCAGCAATTTATGAATTCAACCAGTTTCTGAGTAGGTTTTGACACAGTAGAGGTTAACAGCTCCATAATGGCCATTATGGTGTGTTGTGTGAACAGTCTCCAGTTACTGCTGCTGCTGCATTGTCTATCTCTAGCTGTAATCAAGCTTCTACCCCCTCCTCTGGGAGTCTGGTTCTTTCTAACACATCAACAGCCTGCATGAAAAGTCTATCATGAAAGAATAGAGATGTATTTTATATTTTAAGTAATAATTATACTTTGGGGGGTAAACATTCAAAATGAATTATTGCTTGTTAGGAGTATTTCATGAGGAGCATAAGGAATTTAATGTAGGCACATTTTCATGTGCTTAAGTAACATTACATAAAGAAACAAAATTCAGCCACAAAATTGCAGATAAATTGCTGATAAGAATCTACCACTGGATAAAAGTGAATACATGGACAAGTAAAATCCTCAATCAGCAGAGTAAATTTTCTTGGCTGCACTAAGGAAACACAGCAAACTTTGTTCTGATCTGTGGTTTTCCACCCAAGTATAAACAGTGCAGCTGATTTTTTTTAAAGTAAAATACTGGGTTATCTGTTCAGATTGTCAGTCTTAAATCTGAATAATGTCTTTTATAATATTTTAAGATGTTTAATGCATACTAGGTGGAGCTGACTTTTTTAAAAGCTCTATTACCATATACATAGAGCATATTTGACCTTGAATGTAGTTCAGGTTCTGTGTTTCAGAAACTCACTTTGGATGACTGCAGAGGCCGTTTATCCATCCTCTCTAGTGATGCTTTGCACCTCCATCACAGGTTCTAAACTGCAGTCCTCCGATGCCAGTGGAAGGATTGCCATCAATTTAACGGAGCTTGGAATTAGGCCCAGAATAGATAACTATGTGAAGCAGTGACAGTGGGATTTATTTACACATTTTTGACCTGTCCACAAACTGTAGAGTAAATCAGGAATGCTGCAGTGCACTTGAAAGAGAAAAAGGAAAAATAAAGAGACCAAAGATAAAACCCCAAAACAAATAGGTTCAAATTTAACCTCCAATGCTCGTAAGTGTTTCATTTATGACACTCCACCTTGTAGTTGAAACCTCCATTCTTCTCCAGAACATGACTCCTGTTAGTCTAGGAGAAAACCCAGTCTTTGTTGTGACTTATTTTGACAGCTTTAATATCATTTTCCACCTGGCATCTGGAATGTTTTCCATTTTCACTTTCCACCAATGTCTCACTTTTGTTTCCAAGTAAGTGTCGTGTTCACACCGCACCTGTGAAGTGTAAGTGGTGTGTGTGCCTTAGCACCGGGCTGCAAACACACACACCTCCCCTTTCCTCCTGCCCCAGGGACAATCGCTACCTTCAGCACCTCTTTTGCAGTGAGATATTGCCCCTCTTAATAATGACAGCACCAGATAACCTCCTTCACGCCATCACCTGCTTCAGAGAAAGCGGAGATACTTTTACAATCTTCTAATTCATCTGGCTCCTTTAAATGTTGCCCAGGTCTTGAAGCTGTCACTAAATGGTTGAAGTCTTTTTGCTGTAGTTTCTGGTGCTCCTTGTTCCTTTGGTGTCCCACTTTCACAAATAGGAAGCATTTCTTCAGAGACCACCAAAAACCTTAATTTAAAAAAAAAAAAAAAGAAAGCACATCAGCTAATGAGTGAGATAAAAAGTTAGGTTCTTTTTGATGCTGTTCTAAGCAACTGAATCTTGCAGATTCAGAATTAAGTCAGTGCTGGCCTGGAATATTCTCAGGAGAAAATATACAGTTTGATCACTTGGAAAGAAGAATATTATTAATTTTTTATTTTTTCCCCCAGACTTCTGGTTCGGAGATGGAAGCTACAGTTTATTTTAGCAGGCATCCCTTAGGATTTAGATCTGACTTGGATTTCTTGCCTGCCCCAAAGAACACAATTCTCTGCTCCCTATTGCTACAGTCGTATAAAAAACTAGTCAGACCTCAGACCCAGGAACATCAGAACATACAGTCCTACTTGTTTCCTTGCTGAATCCCCAAAGCAGAGAGAAGATGGGAGCACAGCAAAGCAAAGCCAGATGGAAATCATGCTGGAGGGTATTGATTGACTAGTGTCTAGGCAGGCTATAAATTACCACTTCTCATGCAAAGAGGAGGGTGAGCAGAGCTGCAGAGCTGTCTCGGGGCACAGTGCTTGGACTGTGCTGTTCATGCAGGATCAGCTAAATTTGGGTTGCGCCTAAGGCACAGGGAAAGCCAGGCTTTGCTCTCTCTCCAATGCTCATCTTGACTTGGAGGAGACAAATCATTTCTGTAAATATGAGTGATTCTTGCAGCAGAACAAAAGCAACTCCTATTAAGTTAAAAGATTTCATGCTTTCAAGTATTGTCTATGCTCTTAAACTCCTGCTCCATACTGTTAATTATTATAATTATATAGCATGACAAAAAACCAAGACGTAATAGAGTACAAATGTGGGATATATAAAAGGGGAAGTATTTAACATAAGCTTATTGGAACTGAAAGTACCAGGGATGATTGATTGCTCAGACACAAGTCAGGGAAGTGGTCTAAAAATTATTAACCATAATTGCAATTTGTCTATTAACTGTTTAATCTAACATTATGATATATTTAGAAACAATCCTGCCATCCACTAATACACAATTTGCTCCCTGTAGCAAACAGCAGAGCTGCGTGCCTGGACCTGTTTGGAAGAAGGCTGTTTATTGGGAAGCATATCACTTATTCCATTTCAAAAGACATTAGTGTGGTTATACAGTTAACTACACCTCAGTGGTTTCCACTGTTTTTACAGAATACTCTTTAATCCAACAGATAGCAAAGAAAGTTTTTAATACAACTGGCCTTAGTTAGTTATTACAGGTTTCTGTTGCTATTTGTGCAAGGGTGGAAGAGTTAAAAGTTTAAAAGGCAGAAAGTTTTCCTCTTGTTTTGACTAAACAGGGAGAAACGTGCTGGAGCTGTGCAGAATTTGATTGCCAAACACAGATAGAAGATACACAGATAGAAAAGATAGTAAAGGTTTAACCCAGCTGATGTAAGAAACAAACTCCAAGGATGCCCATGTTTCCTTCTTTTATCACACTGTTAATCTTTAATCAGGAAAACAGTTCTGAGAACAGCTCTTTGTGCACAGCTGAACAGACACCAAAACTTGGAAGTTAATAGGATCACTGAAGAATGAGACTATTAAATGATTGTCCTAATAAATCTGTGAGTGAGATATACAAACCCAGAGGAGTTCAAATTCTGCTTCCACGTGGATGTGCAACAAGTACATGTTAAACCTTGCAAAATCAGCAGTAAGGAGGCAGTTGGTGGGTTCAGAAGAGCAGTGGGTTCCTGTGCACTTTTTTCCAGCTCAGATAACAAATCCTCTTGGGCATTAAACTTTCTGAGGAGTCCAAATCAACTTCTTAATTCAAAAATCTAAAGGAATCAAGAAAATTTAAGGGAGTATTTAACAATTTGTATATTAGTGTCACTTCACTGAACAGCAGGTGGTGTAGTCCGTGACATTTATCAGCAGAAATACCTTAAATCTTAGTTTTCTGCACTGCTACAATGTTGAACCATCACTTAAAGTCCACAACCAGATAGCCCCAGGCCTCTCCATCAGGAAAAGATAATGGAAATATGGTATAGCAGGTTTAGTTGTACATCTTTTCTGCTCCTCTAAGAAACAAAGCCAATCTTATAGTCCATGTAGTCTTAAACATCAAGATAAGGCAGTGTCTAGAAAGCAGATGAGAATACCTGGGTGACACATTTTGTGAATCACAGTTATTACTCCATTCAGAGCTGCCTCTACAAACTGAAACTCTCTTGATCTGTCATTCATATCCATCTTTTGTTTAAGGTTTTCTGGGCAGAGACCATCTATGCTTCACCTGAAATAAAAAGGTACTTAGTGCTATTTAGAGCAAATAACTGAACTCTACAAGGTTAGCAAGTGCATGAGGTTTTTAATTTTATTTGTAGAATGCAAGTTGATTGCCATTCATTTGTACATAGTGGTTTAAGCACACACGTAAGAAGCTTCTCTTTACATAAACAGTATTCATATGCACATATATCATCCTGAATCAGTAAATTTGGAGGCAGTTACAGATGGTCAGTCAAAGATGCATGTATAGCAGTCAGAATTCTGTATTCCTAAAAGCATAAGGAAAAAAATCATGATTTCCAGGGTCCAGTTGAACTCCTGATCTCTTTACTGAGTGTTGTTTGTAGAAATAATCATAATTGTGGCATTTGTCTGGTAGGAACCATTTACACTGACCAAACAAAAGTGCCTTTAAATCAAAAAAATCCCATTGTTGTCCACTGATGTTGTCTTATGCCTCTTAGAATGGTGCTAAGCAGAAGTGTACAGTATGTAGGATTTCACCTGACCTGTTAACACTTACATAAGAGTTTTCCAGTAAACAGAGGATTCGTTACAAGGATTATTGGTTTTTGTGCAATGTTGATTTTCTTCCAGCTGCCAGGTTCAAGAACCAAAAGGTATGTAGTGCTTGACATAGGCACATTTGCTTTCTGACCTTTAGATGTAGCTTGGCTTTAATTTCTGCATAATCAGCTTTTCTATGCTGTTGTTTGGCTTTTAGTGTTATAAAATGCTTGAAATATTAATCAAAGCTGTTTTCCTGGGGAAAAAGTATAGAACAAATCTCACTTGAAACAGAAAAAACGGTTCAGCCCAAGTTGCTGCTTTTGTGTTGCTATTGAAGGAGAAAACAGTTTATAGTAAATGCTTTTAGTTTCAAGTAAGAACTTACTATTTGTATTACAGTAACCTAGAGAGAACCCAGCAGGGACTGTCTGTGGCACAGACAAAATGAGAAGTGATAATGATCATGTTTAATTAGGTTTTAAACTTCTCTAGCTGGGAACTATCAACCAAACTAGCAGAATTCATAACAACAGGGAGAAATTGGAATTGTCACCTCCCAACCCCCTTCCTAGGAGATTATAAAGGCTTGGGGATGTAGTTACATGTCCAAAGTCAAATGGGAAATCCGTAGCAGAGGAAGAAACAGAACCTAAACCTTCAAAATCTGCTCCCACTCTTAATGGTTAAAGCCATCCTTCTTCAAAGGAGTCGACTCAAGAAGGATGTACAGAACTGTGACCAGTGGGTCAGACTGCATGTTAAAAGGAACTGAAATGTTGAGGGAGAACAAAGGTACTTGGGAGAATTTAAAGAAAAGAGAAAAAGCCCATTGCACAGGTAGAGCTGGGTAACCCTGAAGGGACAACTGCCAGCACAGTGCTGCTAGCAGGCAAAGCATCGCAGAGAAATAATGAACGGCGTGCAAGAGGAAGGAGCAAGGGGAGTCAGGGTTGTCCCATCCTAGAGAAAATAAACAAATTTAGAATATAAAAAGGTGCTTCCATGTCATTTCTTTAGGCCTGAGGAGGTGAAGTCTCTGTAAAAGGGCACAGTTAGCAGAACACCAGTCATCCACAGGAAGCAGAAACTCTTGAACAAGAGGTGCTTGAACTCATGTGCAGGGATTTGTCTGTTCCCTACCCAAGTAGGAAGCAGGAAGTCCTTGATAGCTGCAAACACACACTTCTGTGGTAAAGAGATTTCACCCCAGCAAGGGTAACCATTTTTATTTGCAAACTGGATTTGGAGCCATCTGGGCTTTGTGGGACTGAGCAGAGCAGATGCTGAAAGGTAAAGGGAAACACAAACCTTTTGCTTGACTGGTTTTCACTCTGGGTAGTATGGTTTGTCCCCTTCTCTCCTGGCTGCAGTTCTGCTGTTCATCCAGCAAAAAAACTCTGCAGTAACCATGCAAAAATCATAATTGTGTTGTGGCTAGGGTAAAATCAGTCAAAGTCTTGGTGGGCCACAACTCTTCAAATGACTGAGACCTTCTGCAGTAGATGAGAAGAGCTCCTAAGCTAACAGAATTACATATACCTGGCCACTGGTCAGGTGCCAGTGGCTACAGAGCCCATTATTCACACAGTCACACTGAAACTTGACAGGGTTTTTTTTTTAAAAATGACAGTGTTCCTTTAGGGAAGAGTCCCCAAATTAGAGTCACACCTCAAGAAATTACTCTAGAGGGGTGACTGCTTATCAAAGTTAAAATTACATGTCTCAATCCCATCTCCAGAGCTGAGCCTGTAAAAGTGAGCTTAAAAACAAAGTAGTAATAATAACAATAATAACTATTTTATCTGCCAAAGCAGATCAACAAGCAAGAAACCAGTGTGCCCATGGTGTAATGTCAGTCTTGGCATGTACTGTGGCACAACCAGGACTTTCCCTAAAATATAGCTCAGGATTGAGCACTTGAGCTGATACTAAACAAAGCATCAACGTTTGGTGACTTTGTTTAGAGACTTTAAACGTGCAGCAGTGCATCTTCCTAGCTGCTGAAATTTGCTTCCATTTGTTTTGAGAAATGTCTGTTGTCAAGCTGAAAATGCTGGACAGGTTAATGAAAGTACAGTCTAATCGTGATAAATCTGGGTATATTTTGCCACTCCTCCACCATCAGAACAAGCCACTTCATTTTGAACACGGGCCAAAAAAATTACATTGCCTTTTGTAGGGATCCACAAACATCATATCTTACAATCTGCCCAATCCTGTATGGGTTAGGGTTGGAAAGGAGGTGAGCAGGAGGTAAAGCACTGTGTCCCCAGTTTGCTGCTACCTGTTGTGGCCGGTGGCAGAGGCTCAGTCTCACGGTTCACGCAGCACACACGGAGAGGGGTGTGCAGCACACGTGGCAGAGCCCCCAGCCCTCCTGCAGACGGGTCAGTGCCGAAGAGCTGCCTGCAAGAGAGGGGCTGTGAGGCGGAAATGTCGCCCGGCGCTGCGCAGGGTCTGGAACAAGCACTTGGCTCGCTCACAGACTCTTTTGCAACTGCAGGCAATTTGCACGGTTCACGTTTTCTTTTGGAAGTTGAGAGAACGATCCCTGCCCTGCTCTGTCTGAGATCGCAAGGGCTGCCCTTGGGTCTGAACTCTGTGGCATCCAGTCCAGCAGCTGTCAGAGTGTGCTCAGTGTCAGCTGAGCAAAACACCACAGAAATAGCAATCCAGAGGCAGTGCTCTTCCGTTAGTAGAGTAGCTCAGAGAATCTTTAAAAAACCTACAATTTTATAGCAAAATACCCAAGTGACAAACTCCTCAGAGGTGACAATATGTAGGAGAATTAGTAATGGGAGGGAAGTAGAATTTCTGAGTATTATTATATGCCATTAACAACTTTCAGATCTCACTGTGAGTGCTTTGTTGCACCTTGGTTTGTAGCGATGAGTTAAGCTTCCTAATGACACTTTTTCTGAGCATCTAAAAACCTTTACATTTATTGAGTTCTAGCAAGTCTGTAAAACCTGAAGTGCTCAAAAACTTCTGTTTTGAGCAACCTGAATAGTGTCCATCAAAGCAAACATCCTAAACCCTCTCCTTTCAAGGCACTTGTTGAACACTGTCATCTTGAAATGTCAGACTCACACACATTTAAATGATTTGACAGCTTCCAAGAAGGCACCTGATAAGCATCACATTCAAGTGTCAAGAAGCACAGAGAAAAAGTGCCAAAAAAAGTTCAATCAGAAGAAATCGTATCAGCTATTAGATGAGCATTATAATGCAGTTACTCCTAAAAAAGGCTTCTCATTTAAATGGAAAATAAACTTTACACTCAAGACAACTCTTTTTTTAAAGGCTTTACATTTCCCCATACCACCTCCCATGTTTGCCATTCGTGAAATCTTCCAGAAACTGAATCCAGACAGCAGCACCCACTGGTACTGGGTGACACCTCAAGACCACTGTAACTGAGCCATTGGAAGTGCTACATCTGGGTTTTTGTGTGGGAAACAGTGGGTGTTATGAGAATTCACTGTCTTCACATAAAACCTTTAATGCCTTCTGTTGGCTTTCTAAAAGCTGAATCGCTAAATGAGAAGATTCTTGAAAAAAATCCTGGCCTTGATTTGCATATGCTCCAGTTATTTCATTGCACCAAATACTATGTGTGTTTTATATAGGGGCTTGAGGCTTACTGTGTGTTTGTGATATGCTTTGAGATCCTCTGATGGGAGGTGTTACCTAAATACAAGTAATTTGATGCTGAAGTGTCTAGAATTCCCAGTGGACATCTGTACTCAAGCCCTGCTGCCATCACAAATGAAAAACATTTGGAATCCTTAATGTGATTTTTAATGGACATATGTTCATAACACAGTGCCACCAATTTGGCATATTTAGTGTCTTCTCAAGAGAAGCCCACAGTTTGTATAGCAAGATTGTGGGAGGTTAGGATTGCAGTGTTAGAAAATTTGCACAACACCTGCCTGACTGTAATTTAATTGGCAGAAATTAATGCTCTGGGTTTGGGAATTTTTTTCCTCCTCTCAAAACCTAGAGACACTAGGACTGATTCTGCTGTATTACACTGTTGTATGTAAGCTTTTATTCTGATTTTACTTGTGCTGCAATATGATAATTTCCTGGTCTACTGTCTTCCTGACAACTGAGCACTGCTGGCTTACTCTCAGTCATTTCTATGTACACTGACTTACCTAGCCAGCAAAAAGCACTCAGATTTTTTGTACTTCTCTGAAAAAGGCCCCTGTTTAGTATTACTAAAGATTATGCTCCATTTTATTTTTAATGAAGGTACTTTATGACATGTTTTAAAAGGAAAATATTTCTCATCAGCTCTACCAGCAACACAGTATGTGGACTCTGAAGACAAACACCAGCTTTGCCATTATTAAATTGGTTTTAGATTTTATCTTTGCTTACATCCCAGCCCCAGCACTATCTGGAGGAGTCTTTAGCACCTCTTATCCCACCAGATTTTTGTTTTCCTTTTCAGGAATGTTTGGCCTTGCCATGCATCAAGGACAGCCCCTCTTACTTCACTGTTTTCTTCCCTTATTTACAAACATCATAAAAAGGCTTTGCAGGGGAGATAGAGGGTACAGTCCCAGGGGATGTTCCTGCAGTGGGAGAGTCAGCTCTGCAGTATTTTAGACTTGCAGGTGGGAAGGTGAGCTACAATCCTGATCCCTGCTGCTCTGCCAGCCTGGATTTTTGAGGGTTGTAAGTCACTGCTGGCTGCCCCAACAAGAACCTTGCTGGGAACATCCAACTGCCTCACAAACCTGAGCAATAGCGAGGTTGTGAACACCCTTTATACAAGATAAGTCAATTTTGTTGCTTTTCAGAACTCCCTGAAACTTAGCTAGGAATCCCAGATTTCCCTGTTCTGAAAACTACCAGTGACAAGCATGGTAAAAGCCCCATCAATACAAAAAAGTCACAAATTGGCACAAAAGCATCACCTTATCCAGGCTCCAGATGCTTTGCTAAGACTGGGTATAAATAGAGGGAGAGGAAATGGCAGCAGGGTTATTTCTACAGTTCTATTTGTCCGAAATACTTCAGTCTTCACACACCTAGACTGCATGGACAATAGACATGAAGACCACCTTTCTTTATGGTCACAATTGTCTAAAATGGAATAGGGGAAGCTAAAGACAGGCCTGCAGAAACAGAGACAAGAGCTCAAAGTGTCCGAGATCACACTCAAGTGTTTGATATCACACTGAGATAACTCTCAGAATTATGAGTAGTAGTGGCTGTTGATATCAGATACTGCCACAACTGACACAGGTACAGACTCAGGTCTGTGTATGTGCACATGCACACAGTGCACTTCACCCACAGAACAACAGTGTGCAGCCCCAGTCCTGAGCAGTTCTGTGCTTTTGCTCTGAGTACTAATTTAGGGATGGGTTAATATTTTATGACACTTCCCCCTCATAGAACTCCCAGTAAAATAAAACGTAATATTTGAAAGAGGAGGTTAATTATTGAGTCAGTTGCTGCTCTTCCTCTTCTGAGGTTGTAGCAATAGAAAATAACTGTTTTGTTTGCAAGAGCCCAAAACAAGCCATAAATAAAAACTTCCTTGCCTGCACTGAAGGAACCCCAACACTTAGATTTATATTGCTAGGGATTTTTTTAGAACTGCATAGACAAAAATAAGAGCTGTGGGCCTTATGTAGCGGTTATTCAGGCCTGTCAGTGCTCACTGTTGAACTTTATACCCAGATCAGGCAATGTTCCCAAGGTGAGTAAACACTCCTTGGACGAGCCTCCACTTCACAGCCAGCTAGTGACCATCTGCCTACAAAATGTGCCAACTGCACTTTGCCTCCGTGCATGACCTCCGTGTTCCTGGTTCCAGAAACTCTTTGTACTCAACCTTTCCCACACACCGAGAAGTTATGACGTTTTTGATTTCAAAGCCAAAATGGATCAAAGTTTGGTTAAACTGCTAAATTTTGTAACTGCTTCAAAACAGCAAACCCAGGGGCTAAGAACCTCCGCTTTCAGCATTCATTAATCAAGCCTGTTAAATGATTACCCCACCAGGGCTGCTTTGTTGACAACTCTGCATGATGACAATGTCAGTGGCACTGTCCCAAGACACATGCAGTGATGATGCAAAGGACAAGCCTCCTTCACCTCAACTGGTGGGATGGACACTACCATGAAGAATATTTAAGGAAGGAGGTGCATCCTCGGAAAGCAGCAATTGCAAGAGAGCTCCAAGGCAAGCGAAACGGGCTCAACTGAAAGGTACAGCAAAATCCTCGCTGGCATCCAGATCCAGCTCCCATAGACAGTAAGTAGAATGGCCTCTATTTTTTCCACCTTAAATTAGTACAATGGCCTCTATTTTTTCCACCTTGAAATTAGTAGAATGGCCTCTATTTTTTCCACCTTGAAATTAGCAGTGATCCAAATTCCCTACCTTGATTTTAAAGCAGCACATACTCAAGTCCATTGCAAATTCTTTGTGTTATATGTTGTTAGGCTTTGTGACACTGGTTAGAACGTAGAGTAAGCTAACACACCTAATCTATTTGATTTTAGATTGTGATCAGTATTTTACAGCCATCAACGAGATCCACAACAGCTTCAATAATGCCCCCCCAGTTGAAAACTGAGATGAACGTCATGGCCAAGGTTGTCCAGGGGGATTGGGAGAGTCTGTCTCCAGAAGCGAGGGATTTTATCGAGACCAACGCCAAGCTGTGCCAGCCTGAGTGCATTCACATCTGTGATGGCTCAGAAGAAGAGAACAAAAAAATTCTGGACATCATGATAGAACAAGGCATGATCAAGAAGCTGAACAAGTATGAGAACTGGTGAGTAGCCTAAATGAAGTCAAGTATCATCTTAGAATTGGAAAATTCATTTTCTATCGTGTTTAGTTTAAAAATTTCTTATAACTCTCCAATATTTGCTTTCCATGAACATTTTGGAACTTTAGCTTACATAGGTGAAATACTCAGGAAAAGCAAACTTTTTCCTCTAAAAATTAGCATAAAGTATATTATTCAGTTGGACTATCAACTGTACATTTTCCCTATTGATTAGTTACATCAGGGAACTGAAATAATGTCATGAGACTTACGCAACTTATCATTAGCAATGGCTAAATATTATTGAGCAAATCTTCTTTTGAAGAATTCTACTATTTTAGCCAATTAGTTTATTCGTCACATACTTTTTTGTGGCATTCAAATAGGTCTGTGGGTGTTCAAATATTATTCAGTACAGGCATTATTCATATCGTGCCGATGAGCTTTGACTCTAATGTATTCTGCAAATACTTTTTTCAAATATTTCATAATTTCTCCCAACTAACTGAACGTGAAAGGAGAATATTAACAACAAGTGCATACTCAAGAATTACGTGCCAACCACGAGATCTTCATGGGAGAAATCTGCAAAGACTTTTGAATAACTAAGTGCAGGAATTTGGCAATCTGTTTGCAGACTATTTGGGAGAGAAAAGGGCAAGATTCACCAGATAAATTATTCATTGTTAATTATATGCTTAGCTGTAGTGATGATGGTTATGACAGCCCAACTAGAACATTTTTATACTCGTGGAAAATTTCGATGCACAGAGGTGAAAATGTAAAACAATCCCCTCTATCGTAAATAGATGGCAAAAAATTCTTTAGAGGGGAAAAAGAATCCCCTTTAATGAACTCCTTCACTTTTAATGATCGTGCTTATACTCAGTATTTCCTTTGTGATGCCTCTAATTTAAGGGACTATGCCAACCCACTAAGCTGGGTTCTGATCCCTCTGGCACTTATACCAACACTTAAACTACTTTCCTTGGCATCCACTTAGCTTGAGGCATCATTTTGTGGTCCCCATACAAAACAACTTCACACCGATGAGAATGAGAATTAAACAAGATTAACTTTTCCCTGAAAATTAACAACAGAGAATACGGCTGAGATAAGAGGCAAAGGAGTATTAACATGTAACAAGAATTTCCTAGGCCATATAATTTTTTATTATTACTGGAAAGTCTTAAAGCAATTTTTATGAGAGGATATATCTGACTGATTTTTGAGATTATCTGTTATACTGCTTTGTCACTAATATTTGCCTTACAAAGCATTGTTTTAGCAGCCTTTTGTGCTAAAGTGGGCCCACAGAAGGGTAAAAATGCTATATTGATAATTAAAGTCTAATTTCCTGATTTTTGGTGAAATGCAGCTGGTTGGCTCTCACTGATCCAAGAGATGTGGCAAGAATTGAGAGCAAAACTGTCATCATCACTCAAGAGCAGAGAGATACCACTCCGATCCCTAAAACTGGAACAAGCCAACTGGGGCGCTGGATGTCTGAGGAAGATTTTGAGAAAGCCTTCAACACCAGGTTCCCAGGCTGCATGCAAGGTAGGCAAGAAAAAGATAATTGACACTGAACTTTCAGCAATGCTGAGACACTTACTACTGTTACAAGTTACTGTAATCTTTAAAGAACAATTTGAGCTGAAGATTTAGCTTTATACCCCCGATAGTCACTTCACTGGTTTCATGCAGATCTTTACCATAGACCCAAATACCTGGGCAAGGACAGTCCTCAGTTTTTTTCCAGCACACTTGTTTTCCTAAAGAGTGGCAAAGTACAAAAATTTGTGTGACTTGGTTCAGGAAGTCACACAGCAACTGAGGAGCAGATAGGAAGTGGGATGAGAATGAAGGGCCCCCCATCCATAGCAATAATTTCAGATTCAGGGATTTACACTAACAGAGAACTTGGCCTTCACCTCCCCTTACTCCTGGCTAGACAATCTATCTGAACTGCTGCTTTCAGCATTTAAGATAAAACTTCTTGCTACATAATTAGACAAACAAAAAGCTGCAGCTCTTTAAACATCATCAGAAGCCCTCACAAGACAAACAGCTTTTAAAGGACTGAGAAACAACCTCCGTGTTTATAAAGGTTACTTCAGAAGTTCCTTGTTTTGCTCTTGGCCACATCTTGCTACTCCCTGTTTTCCAGGACGTACGATGTATGTCATCCCCTTCAGCATGGGGCCTATTGGGTCACCTTTGTCCAAGATTGGGATCGAGCTGACGGATTCACCCTACGTAGTGGCCAGCATGAGGATCATGACACGGATAGGAACAGATGTTTTGAAAGCCCTGGGCAATGGGGAGTTTGTAAAGTGCCTTCACTCAGTTGGATGCCCTCTGCCGCTAAAAGGTAAGAGCCATTAAAAACCCCAGGAGCCATTAACCAAAAACCCCTGGAAATTCCCAGGGCTGTGTTTTGGAGCTGAGTCCATGTCCTCAGCATGGGGGACACCCTCACTACAGAAGCCATGGGTGGTTCTCTAACAGCACTAGGTTCAAAACTCAGTTAAAGGAATCAAAGCTCAGCGAGAGTTTGATAGAAAGGAGATCATTATCCCTAGTACTTACCAGGGATTTCCTTGAAGCATATGCTCTGGGTTGCTGTCAGAGGCTCGATGCTGATGAAACAACAGCGTGATCAAGCATGGAAATTGCTGCATTCATGACTACAACATTCTGTTCTGCAGAGCCATTAATCAACAACTGGCCGTGCAACCCAGAGCTGACGCTGATTGCTCATCTCCCGGATCGCAGGGAGATCATTTCCTTTGGCAGCGGCTACGGAGGAAACTCCTTGCTGGGGAAGAAATGCTTTGCTCTCCGGATTGCCAGCAGACTGGCCAAAGAGGAGGGCTGGCTCGCAGAGCACATGCTGGTAAAAATCTATGCTGTTAAATCTTGTGTGTTTGAACAGCCTTTAAAACCTCAAATTAGAGCCACATAAATCCATCACCCAACTCGCCATCAGTGGAATTAGTCTCATATGGATAGTCCTGTAACTTTAGATAGGAATCTGTCATGTGCCAGGCTCATGAGGAAGAGAAAACTGCTTGCAAGGCCAAGTACTAAACATTTAAAACAGGACCTGTCATGGCATAGAACAAGCAAGGTTTGGAACTTCTGAGAGTGACTTCTTGTAGGCAGATCCATGTACTTGAGCAGAGCCTGATCATCACTGGGCCAAATTTTAAAGAGGTCTATGCACTCAAAAACCTGCAAATATCAGATTTGCTAAGGGAGTTCTGCTGTGTAACCTTCCTGGCTTTAGTTTCTGCTGCCCTTTAAACATTCTACCACCATAAAATACTACTGAAAAAAAAGAATTTCAAAGTGCATAGAACAGCCTTAGAAAAAAATTTCTGTGGTCTTTGAGAAGAGCAGAAGTATCCATGCACAAAGTGCTTTCCTTTCACTCCAGTCATACAGCCAAAAGAATATTGCCTGGTTTTTTTCTGTCTTGAGAGAGAAACACAGCAAAATAAATCAGCAAAATAAAAATAAATGTTTCTTATATATAGACCTAACATCTAAAAAAAAGATAAGAATTTCTTACAGATATTCTAATGGCAAGAAAAGTTGACTCTGATTTAAAAAATACAGCTTGAGTTATTTGTCAACAATATTATGTGGTGCTTTTTCTATAGGAACAAATGTGCATAATTAAATATTTTATCATTTCCACTTGCTGGGAGACAATCTCCAAAATGAAAAGTGCAAGAAAAAAAGACTGTGTTTAACAGTTGTATTAATTTTTCAATAGATCCTGGGAATTACCAATCCAGAAGGTAAAAAGAAGTACTTTGCTGCAGCATTCCCTAGTGCATGTGGAAAAACTAACTTGGCCATGATGAATCCAAGCCTGCCAGGATGGAAAATTGAGTGTGTGGGTGATGATATTGCCTGGATGAAATTTGATGAACAAGGTATGGAAATTAAATTGGAATGTTTTACAGGTTGCTGTAGGTGCAGTAAGATGTGCTACAAACTTCTGGATAGAATTAAATCAGTATGGTTTACTTATATTTTATCATTTAACTTCCAGGCAACTTAAGGGCAATCAATCCTGAAAACGGCTTTTTTGGTGTTGCCCCTGGAACCTCAGTCAAAACAAACCCCAATGCTATTAAAACCATATTCAAGAACACCATCTTTACCAACGTGGCAGAAACCAGTGATGGAGGGGTTTACTGGGAAGGCATTGATGAGCCCCTGCCAGCTGGAGTGACAGTGACCTCATGGAAGAACAAGGATTGGACCCCAGACAACGGTACCTGGCCCACACCATGGCCCTCTCTTTGCCTTTCTTTGGAATTAATGAATAAATTCAAATTAATTCTGTCATCATGACCTTTTTATTGTGTTCTGTGCAGGAGAACCTTGTGCTCACCCCAACTCCAGGTTCTGCTCCCCAGCCAGGCAGTGCCCCATCATGGATCCTGCGTGGGAATCACCCGAAGGCGTTCCCATCGAAGGGATCATTTTTGGAGGCCGCAGACCAGCTGGTAAGAGATGCAGCAGCCACCTTTCCAGGCTGAAGTGCTGGCCACAGAAGGGTTGACACACAGCTGGGCATAGCCACAGGTTTTGCTTTCACAGCTGCAAAAGCAAGGAAATAACCACGTTAGTCCAATTTCTCCATGTTAGCCTTTGGCACACGCTTCCAGCCACTGGTGTTTCAGTGTCTGAGTTGTTTGATGTTAACACAAAACAAGTAATATTAATAAAGGGCTGGAGGGAGATCAGGACCCACTAACATGGGTAGTAGACATATAGAAAATTGCTGCATTGGTCTCAATTTGCCTGTAGTTTAAGTAGTTCAGTTAGCAAATAGTTAGAGAAATGAATCAGTTTTAATAGTTTAAAGAAAAGGAAGTAAAATAAATTGTTCTCATAAAGGTCACCTAAAATTGGAAAAGAAATAGGAGTAATGCTAGGTCTGAGTCTAATATGACCACAGGACCAGATTCTATTTCCATTAAAATCTGCTGGAGATTCTGATGTCTCAGATATCTCCCACTGAATGTGTTCAGTAATCAGTAGCCAGTTTTGAAAACATTATTTAAACTTCTTTGCTGTAAGAGAGCAGGAAATTAACTGATTTAAGAAAAAAAAAAACAAACAGGAAAAATTAGGATATGATATCCAGTAACGTACATTCAGCACTATCTCAGATAGCAAAACCTGTCACAAAAATGTTTCTGGACCTCTAATTACTGAAGTGATTTTGTTCCTTATAGGTGTCCCTCTTGTATATGAGGCCTTTAACTGGAAGCATGGAGTATTTGTAGGAGCAGCCATGAGATCTGAAGCAACAGCAGCTGCTGAGCACAAAGGTAAATCAAAATTTAATCTGCCTACCTGTATTAAAAGCAGGCCCCTCTGGACTGCCTGCCCTCTCCTTCCCCCTGCTCTTTCACATTTCAGTCTTGGCAGCTAATTTTGCAACCTGTGCATTTTCACAATAGAAAATATTTGTACTGGAATTAAGAGCCAAAATCTCTGTAAAAGTCAAATTAAGAAAAATAATCCCTTAGGTGGCAAGCATTCAGAACAGGATGCAGGCACAGGGTTGCCAGAAGCCTTGACAGGGAGTTCTTGTTACAGTCTGGGATAAACAAATTTAAATTTTCCCTTCTGCTAGAGCTCAACGTAAATGCGTGAATGATAGCCATCTCTTGAGAATCTTCATTTAAGCTCCTTGACCTGAGATTTAAGAAATTTAATAACAAAAATTAATTTCATTTGTACCTTTTGTGCATCAAGGATAATGCCTGTGCTGTTTCTTAAAGCTCACAAGGGTGGTGAAGGGATCATGGGTAAACCCTGGGAGGATCTGGATCTTTGTGCTTTAGAATAAATGTGCTATTTATCCCCTTACCTTCTCCATCTGTTTTTCCAACAGGCAAAATCATTATGCACGATCCATTTGCCATGAGGCCTTTCTTTGGCTACAACTTTGGCAAATACTTGGCCCACTGGCTGAGCATGGCCCATCGTCCAGCTGCAAAACTACCCAGGATCTTTCACGTTAATTGGTTCCGGAAAGACAGCCAAGGGAAATTCCTGTGGCCTGGCTTCGGAGAGAATTCCCGTGTGCTGGAGTGGATGTTCAACAGAATTGAAGGGAAAGCCTCTGCCAAACCAACTGCCATTGGTTACATCCCCACTGATGATGCTTTGAACTTGAAGGGTTTAGAAGATGTCAACCTGACCGAACTGTTTGATATCTCGAAAGAGTTCTGGGAAAAGGAGGTAGAAGAAATCAAGCAATACTTTGAAGTGCAAGTTAATGCTGACCTTCCCTATGAAATAGAAAGGGAATTGCTTGCCTTAGAGATGAGGATAAAACAGCTGTAAGCTGATCAAACCCACAATTATTTATCAATTCGCACATGCTAAGACAAGGCAAACACATTTAACCAAATCACCACTGGAAGCATTACAGCACACTGATGGGCAGGGGGTTATAATGAAAGTAGGTCATAGCTTAGTTAGGATATAGATACAGAGACATTCCAGAAATAACTCCAGACCTAATGATTTATAACTACATCGGTTGTTGTGAATAGGTGAGCAGCTGTGGGAGTGCACGTGCACAGGGTCTGAAAGCCCTGTTCTGTCACTTACATGCACACAGAGCCATGATGGGTGTAAATTATTTGCCTAGTTCTGCATATACAATCCAAACCAATCCAGCCTTCAAGTTGTAGCACATTGTTTCCATCACAGAAACCTCTGGAGTCTCAGACTCCACTCGAAAGGGGAGAGAAAATTAGATGCTGTATATATGTATTACCTAAACATATTTCATGTCTTAAATACTTTTTAGAAAAATGAAGTTGTAACTTCTATCAGAGTGAAAGATGACTTTATATTACTAATGCATATTTAAGATATTGCTATTATATATTACTCACGTTCCTGTGATTTCCAGATGTTTTGAATGGCTTGTTCTTAAACTATAAAATAAATGTTTATACAAAATATTACCTCATTTCCAGTATTCTTGCTGTTTATAAACTGCATGCTCATAAATTGAGGCTCCTGTCAATACCACAGCACAGGCAGAGATGCACATGTGGAAGTTGGATGTTGACTGGAGTTGATCTGCTACTCCTGAGCCAACTAGTTTAAGCCACATACTGTCTTTGCAACTTCGATTCAAGCCGAAGGAATGATCCAAAAATTATGATACCAGCTGTGAGCAGTCATCCAGATGGTGACACACTCTCCATAACTGGGCATTGTTAGTTACTGCAGGCATTTATAAAATAAACTACCCTCTAGGAAAGCCCCATATTAGGACCTTGATCATTTGTTAAAGTCATAGGATTTGTCCCTGTTCCACAGCACCTTGGCTTTTGCAAGAGTAACGAGTGAAGCTGTTGAAGTAAAGACAATTTGGGAAAAAGTTTTCCAGATTTGTCAGGATGCCTAAAGCCTTAGAGCTCAATGAAAATCAGGGCAGGAACCTGTGTTGGCTTCCTTGTAAAGCCAAGACACTAAAACCAGCCCATGTTCTCCCAATTAGAGGTGTCATTTATGTGCTTCCCACATCCCTGGCAGGTATTCTGCTTTTTCACTTTGAATGCTTGATCTCCCAAAACATATTGCAAATATTTGCTTAGCAAAAAGAAAATCACTTACATTGTGTAATAAGCCTTTTTACAGACTTGCTTCCTTGCAGAGCAAACAGTGCCAGGGCTGGTCAACAGCTGCTCTTCAAAGTTTGCTAGGAGAGGTCACATAATCTGAAAAGGCTCTAAACTGCCCCCTGACCCCATGTTTAAGACTTAACACAAACATTATCAGTTCTGAAGTGAATAATAGAGCCCAAGTCAATGCATAGGTCACACAAAGAACAGGCAATGGAAAGCTGTGAGGAAGTGGAGGAGAGTGGTGCAGCCTCTGTGGAGGTGATCAAAATCACATCTGCATCTCCTATAGGGCCACCTGTATGTGTCCTCTTGAGTAGGCTCCAGATTAACAGAAAAATCAAGGTGGAAGTCAGTAAATAAGTCAGAGGAAGTGAGCCAAGGAAGACTGGAATATACATCCTCAGATTCAAGCATTACTATCAAGTGTATAAAATAAAGTTGTTAATAAAGTAATTCTATAAATAGCTGATGAACAGCCTGGGCCATTCATAACTGGTGTGACAGTACTGGGCTGGTATTTGGATATGTCTAAAGAAGAGCAAGGAGAGCTGAGAAAATCTGTCATGGTGATCTCAGGGAGTTATGGCCAGTTACAGCCTCAGGGTTTCTTATGGGCCTCGGGAGAGGATCCCAGCCCTGAGCAGTGCAAATGTGTTCCAGGCACAGCTTCAAATGCTGCCCAGGAGATGCACAGAAGCTTGGGGCTTTCCAGAGCTCTCTGAGCACTCCAGTGTGCTGCTCTGCCTTCCCAAACACAACCAGGCTCAAAGGAGTGTTCCAAAGAAATGGCTCCTTCTTCCTGCCAGAGGAATCTGTGCCAGGGGCCCAGGCCCAGCAGGCATATGGGCATGGGAAAACCAAGTGACACTTCTCCCATAAAATGCTGCTGGGTGAGGAGCTACAGATCCCACCACTGAGGTCCTACAGCACACGCCCAGCTCTAGCAACACTGGTGTTATAAAGTGCTAACTGCCTTGAGAACATCTTACCCAGCCCAAAACACTGGCTCTCATATTGTGACACAACCCCTGCTTTCTCCTCCTCACCCCAAGAAATCAGGGAATTTTCCTTTCTTTGACCACCACTGCCCTCAGGTTCTGCTCTGGGTGTTTTTTCCCACGTTACACAACAAAACCCATGGACAGTGCCCATCACGAGCTCCTCTGGAAAAAAATATTTAAACCATTTGTGGTTCTCCCACTGCACACACGTCTTAACCACACGCACCTTTTCAAACACTGCTCAGAAACACAGATCATTCCAGAAATCAGAAAATGGAGGAAAAAACCTGCTGTACTGTTAAGAATGAGAACAAGAAAATGAGTTTTTGCGTGAGTCATTCAACAGCTCCTTTGTATGTAAATATATCCTCAACCCATCAGCATCTATGGGGAGTACAATTTACATTTTGAATGATCAAAATGTTTAGTACTGGCAGAGAAAATGTTTAAAAAGGGAGAAGGTGGTGGTTTAAAATTTAGAAACTTAGTCAACTGTGCCAGATTATGATCTCAACTCTTCTCCCTCCAACAAATACTATGCTCCATAAAAACAAAATGCTTTTAATTTGAAATTTGGAAGTTCCTCTGATTTTCAAAAGAAAGAGGGGAAGGCAACAAATGCAATAAATTTCAACAAATGAGTAGAGAAATATAAAACTTGGCCTATTAAATGCAATTCAGAGAAGGGAAGCACAGGCAAGACTAACACATGAAGTGTACAGAGCCATAACATTTGCAACAGCTGTGTTATGAAATGCACTCAGTATTCTGGGAAGTGAGAAACAAAATACTTTGTTAAAACACTTGTGGATGTACCGGTGGCTTAGAAGAAGAGACACAAAATTAAAATCACAGTTTAACCATGAATGGCTTTGAGGATAAGATCTCTGGTACCTTGTTTGTGCCGTGATTCGCTGGACAAGAACATTGTGATGGATGCACCACATCCAGGGAAGGCTGTGCTCAACTTCCTTAAATTTAGCAGAGTCCCTTGGGTAAAAGTCTGGCCTCAGTGCCAAGTGCTCCTGTTAGCACAGATAAATCCAGAGCTCAGACCTAGACCTTGGCCCAATCCTTGCACAGGTTGAGAAGCCTCCAAGCCCGATGCCATCCTTTGGACTCATTTCTCATGTTTCAAGGTCAAGTTTTGACTGTGTTTTGTCTTGTTCCTTCAAATCCCCTTCTCAGATGTCAGTCTCAGCAGTAATTAGCTTGAGTATATAAGATATCCATGCACCTGGATTCTGTCAACATCATGAAGGTTAAACCAAATAAATAAATAAACCTGAAAAGCAGCGTCCAGCTTGCCGCAGAACTCGTGTTGGAAAACAGTGAAACCCAGCTTCAAACCTCGCACAATTCTGGGATGATATTTTCAGGAAAAGAAGCAAAATTCAGAGAAATGGCATTTGTGCTCTGGGAAATGCTGTTTTCCAAAAACCTTGGCTACCATAGTAACATGATTTATTCCATACTTGCGGCAGTATAGTCAGTCAGCTCCCCAGCTGAAAGACAATTATTGTAACTAGAGACGTACCTGGCTGGAAGACTGTGGGAATGCTGCTCTGGATGGCAGAGCAGAGCACTCTAAACTCCAAATTAGTAATTGTTAGTGTTGATCGTGGAGGACATTTCTGGCAGAGGTTTAACCTCAGCAGTACAAAAGGGCACATTGGTCAAATGAGTGCTGGCAAATCCCCCTCACCGAGATTCCAAACCACGTCCTGCCCCATCTGTGTGTCCTTATGCAAAACAGCTAGGTGGGGAGAATGAGAAAGAGAAAAACCCTAATTGCTATTGTACTCCTTTACTGCATTCTGCAGCCACCATGGATATGTTGGCTGCAAAACTTTACCAGAGAAGGATTTTGTGAGCAAATTGCAGAAATTCACATATATTAATATGCAAAATTCAGGCTGTGTCTGATCCTTGCAAACAAAAACATGGTTATGGTGCCTTTGCTGTAAGAGGCCATTCAAAAGACCTCTGACTTGTCCCTTCCCAGTGTGGAGGGCTTTGTTCTGCCTTTGATGCCCTCAGTGACAATCACCTAGAAATCTGTTTTGCTCCTCCTCACACTGGTGCTTCTTGCCATGCCTTTTCTCCAGTGTAAATGTGACCAGACATAAGTTCTGAGATGATTCTGCCTTCAGCTTTCCTTCAAGCTGATAAGCTGCAAGCAGAACTTTTTCAAATACACATCCCAGAAATGTTCTTTGTGTCTTCTTTGGAAATGTCAGATGCTGGCCATTGGAAAAGGGAAAACATCTGGTTTAATCCTCCCGAAGGAACATATCAAAGTTTTTGTGCTGTTTTTTTATGCAGCCTCAATGCCTTTTATTCATCTAAAAAATCCCTTTGTAAACTGCTGCATTTCATTTTTGTTGGTTTTGTTCTTTTTTTGAACCAAGAATGTAGTTTTTGTTCCTTTTCTTATAAAGCATCACAAGGCCATTTCCCAGGTTGAGATGGCCAAGGAACAGTCCCTCCCAGAAACTTGATCCTGATAAACAGCTGTTCTCCAGCACAAACTAAGCTCATCCTCCATGGAAAATAGCTCCTAGGCTCACAATAAATAGATCTTACCCCTGCTGTGTATAGATTTGTGGGCTTTAAACTAAACTGGTAGTCTGAACTTGTCATCCTTCCCATCTCATCAGAACTCCTAGAAAGGGCCTGTCACCATGGTGGAGGCTGGCACAGCAACAGCACAAATGCCAGCTCTGAACGTGAATAGAACAACAAAACCTCATTTCACCCACTGGAAACCATCACTATATTTATCTGTGTCTTCCTGAACAGATGAGAAACTTCCCATGGTGTTCTGGAGCTCCAGATCCTGAGAGCAGCTATGAATAGCAGCTTTAAATTTATCCAAGGTTGGAAAGAGACCGAAACCTAAAGCTTCAAGATGATGGCAGTTCAGCTGGCTAGGAAGCCAGCAGAGCCTTGCAAGGGGCATGGAGATAAATTCCCACCCACAGGGTGAACATCATCACCATCCATGTCCAGTAATGCTGTGGAAGTGGGGTGACTTGGAATGACATGGGATCATGAGAGGTACAGCTCTCCCAGGAGTTATTCCTGCTGGCAGGAGCCAGAAGGGTGGTGAGACCCATGGGGAGCTTCTGCCTCGTCCCTCACTGGGTACCCTGACTCCCCTGTTTCTTTTCCTGTAGCTCATTTAGGTCTGCCCAGGCTAAGGTAAGTGTGCCTGCACTTCTGTTCCACCTCAATCCCTAAATTGCCTTAAATAACAACTTCATGGAGAGCCACACAGCCAGGACAGTGGAGCTGGACAGCAGAGCTCCTTCTGGCTTTGGTGGTGACCAAAAGAACCTGCACAAAAACAAACCCCAGCAAAAATCCCACATTCAGCCTGGTTTTGCCTATCAAAGTGATACTGCCAACAGTTATGTCAAGCTCCAGAGGTAACCAACAGGAAAAAAAAAAAACCTATAAATCTAAACTAGGACAAGAGTTGGGAAAGGGAGGGGGAGGTTGTTTGAGAGCTGTGGGTTGAGTGGTGGTCTTAGAGTACAAAAACAATAGCCTTCTGACACTAATAAGTAGAAGCAAGCCTTGGATTCTGTGGCGTTTTCTTGGTCTTTATTCTATAAAGACAGAAATCTGGCTCTATTTCATCTCAGTTATCTACACTCAGGCACCCCTCCACCCCTGAAGGAGATTAGTAGTGATAATGCATCTGGTACCTGCCCCAGCAATAACAGATCTATGTGGAGAAGATTGCAAGAAATTGTTTGGACTTCTGCCCAGTCCTAGAAGTCCCACCAAGCATTTCCAAAAGTCCCATCAGTTTTTACGGCTTGTCTCTCAAGAAGGCTGCAGAAACCTACATGAGGGAGAGACTTTAAAAAGATTTCTGCAGACATTTATTTCTGGCCAAATTATGATTGCTTGGAGGAAAAAGAAGCCACCATACAAATCTTGTTAGAGACTTCAGCAGGAACTCACAAACCCATGCAGAACCAAGATAAGCTAAAAAAAGCAATTGCATCCAGGAAGGAAAGACAGACCAGCCAGCCAAATGCAACTCTTAATTCCAACCCGTGACAGACCCCTGGGGCAGCTCCAAAGCCACTTAGCACAAGTGTGGAGCTGGGCCAGGAGAAGTTGCTGGCACCAGAAGAGCAGCTCTGGCAAGCCCCCGCTGCAATTTGGTGATTTGCTGAGGGGGACAGACTCAGACAGGCTTGGTACCCTCAGGACCGCTCCCCACCCCCAAAACCCCCCAAGCTGACAGCTCCAGGGACACTGTGATCCCTGAGCTCCCTGCACATGTAGGAAAGCAGAGTAACAGCACATCTGTCAACAGCACAAAAACGCGCCGGCCGTGCTCGCTGCGGCTTGGCAGGAGCCGGGATCAGCCGTCTGCAGTCCAAGGTCTAAAGGGCAATCTGCCTTCCAAGACTCCTGCAGCTCCAAGGACCTGTGTCCTGGGGCAAATATCTGTGACTGGGCAGCCCAAAGGCCCCCTGCACATGCCCTGCAGGCACCGTGCCCACTTTGTGCTACACGGGAGGTGAATTTCCCAGGGAACCCAGGGGATAAAACAACACAGAGAGCACCTTGAGAGGGTAAAGGTTAATCCCTGTGCCCCTCAGACCCTCCAATGGACCTCACCAGGTGGGCTGCCCTGCCAGCAGAGGTGGAGCACATGGCACAGCAGCACAGCATTAGCAGGCACTGGGAATATTCTCTACTGCAAGGGCTGGAAAGTGCTTTCTTTTCAGGGACACTGCAGAGAGCTGCCAGGAAGGTGACTGGACTGATTAGTCTAGTGCAGGGCTGTGGGACTGCTGGCAACTGCCTGGCCTGAGGGTCCCCAGGCTGCACTGCTCAGTAGGAGGAAGGTAAAGGAGGGGGACCAGATGGTTTCTAGCAATGACAGCTACAAACCTCCCTGCAGGCTGTGTCACATCGCTGCTCCATCTCCAAATAAGCAGCTCTCACATACAGCTGCACCCTTAGACAATGGAAGCTGGGAGCTTCTTCTGGAGAGCATCTCCCAGTCTCCTGGTCCAGGTGAGGGTGTTTGCTGGATGCTGTCCCTGCTGCAGGCACAGCAGGAGGGCCCTGCTCCCAAGACATTTATGATGGTGCCAGTTTTTTTTAACTATGAGTTTGAACAGAAATCATGTTGCACCCTAAATGTCACTGCCAGGCAGAAGGGAAGCAATGAATCTCCAGCAATATTCCCAGCATCATGATTTTAAAGCATAAAATGAATATACACTGCAAGAACCCCTACAGCTGTGGCTGCCTTGGTGAAGCCATTAACAAATGCAGTTTAACACGTCCAAATGCTGCCAGTCCTGACTGGGGGCTGCTGGGTCTTTCTTCCATCCTTCTCCCCCCATTGCTCTGCTTATTGTTTGCTTCATTGTTAATCCCACCTAATTTAAAAATAGGAAATTGATTTCTTATGTATCCATTACAAACCAAATCATTTCTTTATTACAGCGAGGATCGTATTTCATAAGCAAGTCATGGAAAATTAAAACCATGCCTGTTGCTTTGATGAAATAATGGAGAAAAGTGCTGGAGGGGAAGGCACAGACAGCTGGGGGCTGTCATGCAACCAGTGGTGCAAGTTAACTCTTTGCTCTCATCCAGGGCTCCCAACACTGCCTGTTCTCCTCCCCCAAGCTTCTTGATGTAGTGCTAAGTACTCCCTTATCCCTGAACCTCCAAAGCACCTCAGAGGAGGAGTGCAACCCTTCTGAAGAAAGTGGGTCAGTGATTGTGGAGGTTTTGTTGTTAACAGAAGGTTTGCAGCCTGCCTGTGTGCAGAACCAGATTCCTCCCAGTACGATACTCCTGAAATTCAGGGTTTGTTGCTGTGCACAACACGGACAAACACCAGCCACACTCAGCCCAGGAGTCCTTGTAGCATAAATATTTCCAGTCCTTGGGCAAATTAGACTGTTGTGCTGTGCTGCTGGGAAGGGGGCTCAGGCTGAAGGGGAGCCACAATTGCCTGGAGAGATCCCAGTGTCCACTGCACACAGGTTATGTCAGTACAGCAGGCACCACAGCAACAACAAGTTAGCAGCGTACTGTGGCTTGGGGTGGATTATAAATTAAAACAAAATCCATTGTGTGCATTGCAGAGGGTTTATGGACTGTTCTGTGAACCTCCCCGTGGAGCAGACAGGACATGGGTCCTCTGAAGAGTAATCCAGATAAGTGCTGCAGCCCGAGGACATTGCAACATCCAACCCAAAGTTCATTGGCTACTTCATTAACGTGTTGATCTCCAGGAATTACAGCCAAAAACACCCTCTGCAATTTCCCCATCAGAAGCAGAAAGAACACTGAGCTATCACTGCAGAATTCTTTTCGTAATGTATCATCTGTAGATGTATCCATATAAAAATGCCATTTCTGAGGACAAAGAATAAGCAAAACTCTCACAACAGACCACAGTCAGGCTCCGTGAGAGTGAAGGGTAGCAGAAGAGATTGTTTTAAAGCAGTAATTCATCTCTAGCCTGTTCAACTCTGAGCATACCTTTTTGAGCAAGTTTTGGTTTCATTTCTTTGGGGTAACAGTCTCCCATTTGGAAAAAAAGACCCCATTTTACAGTATCTTGTAAGTCTGTGCTGCTCTCAAAGCCTGCCATAGAATCATTCAGGCTGGAAAAGAGCTTGAAGATCACTGAGTCCCCATGGCTCAGAGACTTGCTGCTCTTCCTGGAAGTCAGGACCAGGGAGATTACCACCCTAAAGTACTTCTGACACCAGGTGAGAGGCCTGGAAACCCTCACCTGATCCTGGAAGAAATGAGGGAGGAGCCCAGCCAGCCACCAGCAGGTATTTGCCAGTTCACCACAAAGAGCTTCCTTCCAAGTGAGCCAAGGGAAGTCCTTTAAAACTCTTTATGGTCCCTTTGTGCTGATGATTCTCAGAATAGAAAAACAAGTTTTGTAACTCAGTGGAAGTGAAGGAAACGAGCTCTTTCCAGGAACATCCTGCAGTGGCCCTGCAGCCCCCAGCTCCCTCCAAAGGGCTTCTTGGAAGCTCTGTCTTGGGACATACCATGCCCCTTTCTACCAGTTTCTGTACTGGCTGCTACCATGTTCAACCAACTTATTTATGCAATAAACAGCTCTAGAAATATCTGTATAAACTATGGTAAGTTATGTCCAAGCAGCTCCAAGATCAACTAAAAGGGCCAAAACTCTCAGCCTCTGTAAAGTTCTCCTACATGAGAGGCATTTCAGTTTCCTCTTAGGGGGTATTGAGTTTTAATAATTATTAAATACCTGACAGAAATATTTTCAAGAAGTTTCTTCTTTGGTCTTACCATGCATCACACAAACAAAATACTCATTAGAACTCTTGGAGGAAAATTTCAAAGTGATGTGGATAAATCACCAAAAAAATTCAGAAATTCAGAAACATCCATTTGCACTTGCACAGCAGAGCTGGCTCACCAGGCTGATATTTTCATGGAACCACTGGATGTTTTCATTAGCTGCATTTGCCACAATGACAGCAACAATAACTCCCAGACAGAAGTCGAGACAAGATGCAGTAATTAGGTCAAACCTCCGGGACAGAGCTGTCATCACAGACATAAATGTAAGTTACTCTCTCACTGCCCAAGCTCTGCAAGATGTGCTGTTCACTGGGTTGTCTAAACATGATAAAGAAGGGGAAGAAATGAGGGTCATTCTGCCTTTTGCTGTTCTTCACAATTACCCTGTGTTTAATTGATCTTGATTAATTATTTAAGGTAAACGGAGCTTTCCTGACCTAACGGCAGCATGTAAACTGATTAACTTGACAAAGCCAGCAAAATGATCTGCACAGTGAGATCAGCTCTTGTAATCCATTATTTAGGCCAGGTTATCCTGTGTCAGGGCCAAGGATGTGATGCCAGACACAAGGCAAGACTGTGGAGGTGTGATGGGGGTCAGACTCCCCCAGCCCCTTGGCACCAGTGGGAAGGGAGGAGGAACAGGAGTATGGGGAAGAGGAGGAACCGTCCTGAGCTCTGGGAGCTCCTGGTGCTGCACGCATGTGGGCTTGGGGGAAGGAGAAGAGGAAGACAACCCCTTTCCAGGTGGGCTGAGGGCTCGAGGGAGGTGGCAGGGCAGTGGCAGGGGATGAGGCATGTGGAAGGCAGGTTGGAGCAGCCCAGCAGGACCCAGCTGCAGCTGGGCTCACAGACCCAGCTCTGCAGCCTGCACAGCCCAGCCCCAGAGGCAAATGCAGACTGGCCCTCTGCCTGGCCTTATTTTGGCTGCCCTGTCTGTAACATCACCATGGGTTACAGGACAAAACCCATTTATTTGGTGCAGATAATGCCTATCTCAGCTGAAAATCAGTCCCAGATAAAAGCTTTCCAAGAGATCCTGCTTAGATTTACGTGTGAACATTGCAATGCCCTATCCAGGCTGATAAGCAATCTGGTAGCACTGATTCCTTGTATAACCTAGTGAATTATGCATATTGGAAGAAAGTGATTTGTTTGGAGATCTACAGTATCCCCCATCCCTTCTGGCCAATCACTAAGGCAGGTACACAGATAAATGAGAAGAAAACACTCGCCATCACTTTGGCTTCAGGGCAGAAGCAGATAAGGCTGATAAGGCAGCAAGTGAAATTCCCCTCCAGGCTCCCAAACAAATAAATACCTACTTGGGCAGAGGCTGCTCAGCTGCAGCAAAAATTCTGCTCTGGTTGTTTGAAATAGCAGCACCCCAGGCACAAATAGAGCCATGACCTCCCTCCTCTATCAAAAGCTCCTTGTCCAGAGAACTTATGCTCAAAACAGGTGAGACAGGGCAACTGGGAAGAAAGAGAGGCACCCAGAGTCCTGCTTGGAGGCACAGGGACAGGTGGGAGACCCAATCCAGCACCACCATCCCAGAGAAGCAGTCTCCCCCCAGGCTGGCTCTGTGTAAGGGTGAGGATGCTGTTAGGTCACAGAATACAGAGGCAAGAGAGATGTGGGCACCACAAGCCAGTGCCACCACTGAGGTCCTCATCACTGCAGGCTGAAGGTGACAACTCCCATCAAAACTGTCCCAGGCTGCTGCCACCAGCCAGGAGGAAAAGCACAGAAATCAGGAACATCCCCAGCCTGCAGGATGGACTAATCCCTGTCAGCTGTGCACAGAAACTCCCAAATCCTTCAGTCAGTGAGAACTTCCTTCATGATCTGGCTGTGCCACCAAAGGCTTTGACACCATCTCCCTCCTTTTTAAACAGACATTCATGAAGTCTCATAAGTAATATTAAAAAAAAAAAAAAAAAAGGCTTTCTGCCAAATTGCTGATACTTCACATTTATGGGTTTTTTCCTCCCACCCCAGTTTCTTTTACATCTCATCAGTTCCTTCCCTGCATTTATTTCTATTTGGTTTTCTACCTCTGGGAGCAGAGCAAGCCATCAAACCTGGATTAAACATGTCACAAAAGAATTCAAGCCTTGACATGGCCAAAATATTGGTTTCCAATGAAACAAAACAAAAGACCAGGGTGAAGTAACTATTTCAGCAGCTTGTGCAGCCATGTAAATAGATGTTGCCAAGGGAGACTGAAGAGAGATAAAGATCCACCACTCCTCCAGAGCTCACAGGGGAAATGTTCAGATCCAAACTCCATTTCCCAGCAGCATTCACCAGTCCAGCTCCAGCCAAAATGGTGGATAAGCCACATTTTAAAAAGAAATGTTTCAAAAAAGGACAGCAAAGTTCAGGCTTCCCAGCTGGGCACCAGGAAGGCATTTCCTCTGGGGGCAGGTTCCATTTCCCAGCCGTGGGACATCTGCAGCCTCCTACCTGTGAGGAAGGGGCTGAGCAGACCTCAGGGCTGACCCAAGACAGCAGTGTTTGTTTTTTATGGAAATATATATTTCTTTGGAAGAATATGTGTCTCACTGGCACCCCCCAGACCGACCAGGCTGCCTCCCTGCAGCTGCTGCCGAGGTGGGAGCAGGCAGGGGGGGATGGCAAGGCTGGGAGAGCAGAGCCCCACGCCCTGTGGTGCCAGGGATGTGCCAAGGCCGAGCCTGGGTGAACATCAGGGAAGGTTCCCCTGGGGGGTGGGTGCAATGCAGTGAGACTGCCTGAGAGGCCCAGGAGGCTCTGTCCTTGGGCATGTCCAGGCCAATACACAGCTGACCCAAAACAGCCCTGGCAGCAGCTCAGAGACCAGACCAGAGCCCTCCCAAGGTCCCTCTCATCCAACACTTCCATCAACAGGGTGGCAAATCAGTGCAAAAAGAGGTGAATACAAGACTGACCACAAAAATTCAACCGGCAGCTCCAGAAAAGAGGCAGCTCTAAAACAAGTGACTTTATCCCTGTGGGTTAATTAATGCTGAACCTGATAAAGCCTAACTATTTTGTTTTAATTAAGAGAAGGGGCCCCTTGGCAGCTCCCCCTCCATCCCAGGGACACCCACACCAAGCAAAAACACTGAGGAATGCAGCTCCAGCTCGCTCGCTGGCGTAACGTGTTTGTTGTCCCGGTGCTGGATTCCTGCTGCCCAGGCTGCACTTTGCTCCAGGAACATTTCACCTGTGTGCACGGGGCCAGCTCTGCAAGCAGGGTAAACACTGCTCTCACAGGGCAGCACACGCCATTTGTTAAGCAAACCCACGGACACATCGACTTTGTTTGTGCTCAGCCTTTCCTGCAAACTGCCAGGGCAGGCTGTGCCAGTTTTGCAGAAATCAGAGGGGTTGTGCTGGCCTGGGGGGCTTTGCTGTGTGAGGAGGGGCTGCAGAGCAATCCTGGCAAGGGTGGAGGTGCAAAGCATCCAGCAGCACCCCAGGCTCATGAGCTCCCACTGCCCCAAGAGCAAAACCAGTGGATTTTAGTGGTGGTCTGGGTGTGGAGGCAGGGAGGAGGGAAGGGGCAGGGCTGGCTCAGGCTGTGGTGGGCAGGGACAGGCAGCCCAGCTGAAAGCTTCTTGGGAGGGAAGAAATGCAAGCAGCGCCTGCAAGCATTTGTTAGTCCACACACTGAGGACACAGTGGGAAATGCTTCCTGATACATCAGCTCCTTCCCAGGATTGCTGCCTGTGTGCTGAGAACTTGGGGAGTGCAGCCCCAAAGGAGACCTGACCCAAACACTGCACACACTGCCCCAGGTGTGTTTGGTGGTGAAATGATGCCTCAGGTTTGGCTTTTATATTTTTCANACCAGGACAGTGCAGGATTTCAAAAGGCTGCAAGGAGACCTGTGCCTGCAGCAGAGAATAAAACACCCTCCAGGCCAGCAACTGAGGCACAAAGCAGCACAAAGTCCCTTCATAGGAGCTGGGTGCCCACCCAGCCAGGACAGACACTGCATTGGCACAGGGCAGGCTGGCTTGGGTCACTTGATCTCAGCTCTGCATGAAAGCAAGTAGGACCTGGGGGCTCTGTAACTGGCTGCTTTGTTTGTTTTACAGGCACACCTTGAGTGTTTCAGCTAACCACTGAAGACAAGTTCAACGTGTGCCACAAGTCCCCCTGTGAACACACGAGTGTGCAGCCCTTCAGGAGGGACCACACTGCTGGGACTTCAGTGTCCCAGGCCACAAACCTGCTCTTGGCACAGTCTGCATAAGCCTAAAGCTCCTTCACAGGAGGCTGAACTCCCCCAGCACACCAGCAGAGCTGTTTCTGTGGCTCAGCTGCCACGAGCACTAAGCTGCCATGCCTTGCCCGTGCATTGGAGCCCTTCCCAAATCCATGTCCAGCCCCAGGAACCTCACGGGACGTGGCACAGAGGTGCCTCACCTCTGAATCCCTGCCCAAGAGTTTGACACAAGCCTGAAAAGGCTTCATCTCCGAGGTGAAATTGGCATCATCTGCACTCATTCCAGCCAGGGATCTCCTCCCACCCAGGCACCCTCCCAAGAAAAAGCTGTCCCAGTTAGTACCAACAGATCCAGTTCAGCACAAATTATCTGACTGTTTACATAATATGGGACTTATCTCTTACTGTACAAACAGAGAAAGCAGGGCAAAATAACACGTCTCTCTATCCCCCTCCTGTCTTAAAAGGACAAACCAACCAGAAATTCTGTACACACAAAAAAAAGGAAAAAAAAAAAAACCAAAAAAAAAAAAAAAGATACCGTGGACTGACACAAATTGTGAAAACAGGTCTGCAGGTCAGGGTGCCCTGGGAGGGGCACTGGCTGTGTGTGTTGGGGCACCAATCCCCTCTACAAAGTGGCTCTCATAACCACCCCCATTTGTCTCAATAGAGCAGCAAGTAAGTGCTGTGCTACTGCAGGGTAAGGGGACTCTGCTGCCCACCCAGCTGCCCCAGGCTTGGCTCTGGAGGTCACAGAGCAGCCAGACCCTGCTGAATGGCAGCTGTGCCAATGCCACCTGTCCTCAGCACTGAGGAGGTGTTCCCAGAGCTCACATACAATTTCTGTGTGCACGTATTTAACAAGAAACCCTTTTAGTTCCTGCACACGTCTCTCCCCGTGGAGCTCTGAGCTGGCTCCCACAAGAGACTTTTCCAGCAGAAATATCCAGGGGGAAGTAGCTTTGCTGACCCTTTTGAAGACTGGGGCAGATTGGAACCACTCTCAGGGATGGCCCAAACCCTCCTGCCAGGTCAAATCCAGGCAGGAACAGGAGCCCCACAGCCCAAAGGACCTGTGTGCATGCACAGGAGCAGAGCACCCAGAGGGCAGGGCAGGAAGGAGTCACAGAAAATAATCAGATGAGCAAGACTTCAGCCCTGCTGGTCTCCATCATCCTGCTCATCATCCTCACCTCCCTGCAACAGGGCTCACTCAGAGCCTCCCCATCCCCAGACAGAGACAACCCCAACATCCACCAACACGGAAAAACCTCTTCCTCTTCCTCCTCTTCTTCTTCTTTTTCCTCTTCTTCCTCCTGATGCAACTCCCAGCCAGGGCTCCTGCCCCTGCTCCTCATCTCAGAGCCTGCCCACCCTCCAGGTGCTCCTCGTTTGCCATTCATCCCTCCTGCCTGGCTCTGCCCCACTCCCCCCAGCTGCAGTGGGTTATCCTGACAGCAGAGGGGATGGGGAGGGGACCAGGCAGCCACCCTTCCCTTGGAGATCCAGCATTTTAGGAGATGGGGGTAGTCAGGGGCTAGAACAGCCGCGGGACGTGTTACCACGCTCTCCCGAGTCCTGCTTGGAAAGCTTCAAGCGTCCTTGTCCTCGCCCAGCCTGGCCCTCGATGTCCCCATCCATGCTCCCCATCCTCCTCTCATCCCTGGCTACGGGAAACCCGGCTGAGCCATCCCTGCCTCCGAGAGCCGAGCCCCTTTCCCTGGGACAGCCCTGCCAAGAGGCTCCTTCGCTCGCCATCTCGTGGTGGCAGCAGGCAGCCTGCCACGGCCCGCGGCCCGCATCCCGC
>VXBC01013236.1:495106-519540 GCA_013399945.1 Ploceus nigricollis
CCCTCATCCCGCATCCCGCATCCCACATCCCTCATCCCGCATCCCTCATCCCACATCCCACATCCCGCATCCCACATCCCTCATCCCGCATCCCACAGCCCCTGCGGGGGCCCAGAGTGCGTTGGGGGTGGGTAGGGGCTGTGCCACCACCGTGTTGCCACCGTGCCACCAGCAGCACTGGGTGCTGCTCTATCCCCCAGACTCGACCTGAAGCAAGTCTGAGCCAGCCCCGCGGTCAGTCAGCGAGTTACACCCGTGTCACCCAGGTATAGATTTGGCCCTGCAGAGTCACTCACATGCAGGGCTCAGTCCTACCCCAGGAATTCCCCCCCACTCCCATGGGAGCTGCACCAGGAGGTTAACACACACATGGGGCAATGATGTGTTGGATATGCAGATATTTCGTGTTCCCAGACTTGTGACAGACTGTAAAGGTTTGGCTCCTCACACCCCCAGCGCACCAGGACTGGGCTGCCCACCCTCAGGCACCCCAAAATTGCTGGAGGTGTCACGGCCCAGGCACTCCGTGAGCACCAGGGAGTGGGAAGGAAGTGCCAGGAGAGCTCTCTGTGACAGGGACACCAGGGCAGCTTGGCACTGGCACAGCTTTGCAGGATCCAGCAGCATGGCTGAGGAGCTCCAAAGGCAAAGGTCCCATCTCCAGCCCTCTTTAACACTTTTTGCCATGCAGCCACTGCAGGACCCAGAACTGTCCCTCCACCCTGGGCAGCCCCAGCTGCAGGCTGAGCTCTGCCATGGTGTCACCCTGCACCACCGCTGTGCACACACTCAAATTTCACCCTCAGCCAAATGGTTTTCTTTAAACCAACCCAGGGAAATGTGCCCCAGGAAGAGCAGATGCCTGGAAGCCCTTCCAGACCTGGATACCAAAGCAATGGCTTCTGCAAGGTGCCCTCATGCAGATTCCTCCAGGACCTGTGGTACCACCCCAGCCCCCCCTCCAGCACTCCCAGTCCCCCACCAGGCTTCCCTTTTCCTGGTTTTCCCCTCTAATTTGGGCAGAACAGCACAAAAGGAGCAATTTTGCTCCCCACCCCCTTTCCATCCTCCCTCCTCCCCTGTCTGGCAGGTCTGTGTTATTATTAAGACACTTGAGATTATGGTTGTCTGGAAGTCGAAGAATGACAGGAAAGAACCAGATGCCATCCACTGATAAATTACCAGGGCATTATGTGGAGGCAGCTGTGCCATATAAAAGCTGGGTTTTTATACCAGGCCATGATTTTCCATGTGGCATCGTATGGTTCCAGCATCTGGGCGTCACCGTCAATGCCTCCCGTATATTTTGCTGAGCACTGTCATTATGATAATGAAGAAATTGCAGCAGACGTTAATTGTGGCTCCTGCTGGCTATTGAGAGAACTTGAAGGTATCAGAGTAGGCTGCCAGGGCCTCTCTCACCTCACAGGGGGTTTCTGCACTGTGTTGGCAGTGGACAAGAGGAATTTGGATGGCTCTGAGTGCTGTGAGCAGCATCCAAGTCCTCCTGTCCCAGTGGCTGGACCTGATCAGGACTGGCTGGTGCTGGTCACTATGGTGAGGTGAAGTTTTAGGTCTTTGTACAGTTCCCCCTGCAGAGATTTGTAAATTCACTTCCCCCACTTGGTTTTCTGATTATTAACACAGAGAAGCCATGGGCTGTGCTAAAGGATGGATGGCACAGGAGCAGGAGGATTTGAGCCTCTGGTTTGCTGCCCCATTGCTCAATTCTCAGCTGGCAGAGCTGTTCTACAGGTGGGCCAGCCCTGGGCGTGGGGACAGGGACACTCAGAGAACCCCTCACACCCTGGGGTGATTCACAGTGATATCTCACAATGCTCTCTCTGGGGGATGGTTTTGGTGCCTCAGGAATCCACCACAGGTATGTCCTGGAAATGGGATGAGGATGGGCAGAATTTCTGCCCTGTGAGTCACTCTGGGAAACCTCTGTCAGACAGAAACCTTCATACTCCAACCTTCCTGCAAGCTTGCTCGACTGCCCGTGGCAACAAAAGGCTGGTACTCACCAAAGAGTTGCAGCAATGCAGGGGAAGGAAGCAGCCCCTGCATCTCAGAGCCAGGGGTTTGGATCAGAGCAGCCTAAAAGCCTTCCCCCAGAACTCCTTCAAAGCTTTTATGAGTTCCCAAAGCCCACAAAAGCAGGTACCCCCACTTTCCCCTTCTCAACCCCTGCCAGGCAGGTGTTTCTTTCCAAACAGCTCTGTAAAGACACAGGTGGGACTGATGCTCTGCCCGGGCACTGATGATCAGAGCAGCAGGAGCAAAGCTCGGGAAATGCTCATGTTTCCTTTCCAGCTCTCTGCCGAGGAGCAGGAGCTGGCAGTGCTGTGTGCCTGTGCCTCCTGCTTGGGCCCCAGAGTGTCCTAGGGCTCCTCTGGCACCCCTGGGATGTCGCTGCCAGCTGGGAGAGCTGGCCTGTCCTAGGCAGCTGCAGAGCTGACTTGGGAAATGAGCTCATTCCACCCTCACCACTCACCCTAGCCTGTGGCTTCACAAACCACCCCTCAAGTAGCCCTGCAGCAGGGGGGCTCCTCACTGAGCCCTCCTCACTGAACCCTTGTGCCAGGGAAGATCTTTGCTTGAAGGCAACAGCCAGACACACCAACACAGCACTGAGCCTCTCCTCTCCGAGGGCAGCCCTGGCAGCACTAGCATGGCTTTTTTCCCCAATGGGCAGTGGAAATCAGGAGGAGTAAATGTATATGGCTGCAGCTTCAATGGAAAACTCCTTTGGGAGCCTGTGCCTGGTTGTCGAGCTGTCCCACAAGATGCTGCGTGCCAGACTTCAACAGAAACACCAAATTAAATGTGATCCAAGAGGTGCAGTGAGATTCCCAGGGAAGGGACAGAGGATTGTCCAGTGCTGATGCTGCTGACGCTGCCAGACAGCGAGGAGGGGGAGCTCCAGCGAGAGGGTGCTTTGTTCACTAGGCTCAAAAGCATTTGTATCACACTGAAACAAAAAAGTGTTTGTTGGGATCAAGCAGCATTCATGCCAGTTCTTGTCCAGCCTCCATCTCCCAGGAAAGAAAAGAACCAAGATGACCACTGGGCATTAAAGCCACGGAGAGCTGGAGCAGGACCCTCCCGCAGGGGTGGCACTGTCCCAGCGCTGCCGGGGCATTATGTCACTGCTCAGGTATGGCTCACCCGGGACCTGCCCGCTGCCCTGGCCACAGCCGCAATTAGCAGCGCTGCCCTGACAGCTGCAGCGGGAGGGTCCCGGCTGGGATTGGGACGGTGACAGCAGGGTCTGAGCCTCCAGCCCTGCCCTGCCCCACACGTGGGGCCTCCGGAGGTGCCACACGGTGGTCTCCAGTGGCAGCTCCTGCTTCTGGGCTGGATACAGCCCCGTCCCAGGGAGGGTTCCCACAGAACTCTCCCTGAAGTTTCCTCTTTGCTTTAGGTGTCAGTGGGCTCCTGCCAGGAAGCCACCAGTCAGCAGCACTGCGGGGTTAGAAATGGGCAATTCCATGGATGTTCAGATTTAAAATCTCCCCTTCACATAGGAAAATAAAAAAGGCAGCTCTTGCTTGGGTGTCCCTGTCCCCAGGGAGGAACCCCGGCAGGGAGAGGGGCAATGTGCCACCCTTGGAGCACCAGAGCAGCAGCTGTGGGGTTACCCACGATGTCCAAAACTGCTTGTGTGCCCTGCATGGTTTGAGATGCACAGCAGCCCCACAGGCTCCCACACAAGCCATGGGCATAGAGCAGTGCCATGGGCACAGAGCAGTGCCATGGGCAGCCCCTCATGGGCTGGCACTGCTGGGTGTGGGAGCTCAAGCTGTGCCAGGCCAGCATCCCAACACAGAGGCTCCATTCTGGCAGTGCCAGGAGCTGCCCCCATTGCCCATCGTGTGGGGCAGGCACATCCAGCAGCCCCCCACGGAGACCCCACCTTGGAAGCGTGTTGGCACGGGCTCCTTCTCCTTCCTGGCAGATGTCCTCAGCAGAAAGAGAAAGCCTGGGGAACCGGGAGAATTTCCTACAGAGGGGGGAAAAAAATTCAAAAAAAAGATAAAGAAAAAAGAAAAAGAAGAAAGAGGGAGGCTGCCCATCACAGCTCACTGCTGCCTGGCACCTGTGTCCCAGGGCAGGCGTCCAAGCGCCGGAGCAGGCGCGGTGCCACGGCAGCAGATGGGCACGAAGGCAGAGCCCCGGGCCTCAATCCTGCCACACCAGGGAGGGGACGGCTGTTTAGGGCAAATTTCCCAGCTGAGAATGTCAAAACAGCTGCCAGTCTGGAGTTTATACACCTATAATTAAGGGGGTATGTGATCTCTAATCCAGCTCAAACGGAGCTGGATTAATTGGCGGACCTAAAAATAGCATCGGTGACCATGTAAGGCAAGCTTTTGTGTGCGGTTTAAATTAGGAAAGTGGGCTCTGGTGTTTGCAGGGAGCTGGGAGAGACAGAGGCATCCAGACAGCCTGCGAGGGCCTGATCCTGCTGAGGGACAGGGGGAGGCTGCAGCACACTGAGCTCCCCAAAGGAACAGCCCGGAGCCAGGGGAAGGAGCCAGGGCAGCACCTGAATCCCAGGGACATGTGTCCTGGAGAGAGGGACACTGCTCTGCTCAGAGTGACGCCTTGACAGCCTCGGGTACAGCTCCTCTGTTCTCCTCCCCACACAGCCAAGACCCAGTTGATCCCCACTTTACCCTGTCACATCATTCATAAGAGTCCACAGCAAGTTTGCTCATTCTGTTTGTGATGCCCAGAGGCTTTACCTGGTGGAAAGGGACTTTCTGAATTACTGGAGTCTCCAGGAGACACCTCCACCTTCCCACACTGCTCCTGGCCAGCTGTGCACCACCATGATGGCAGAAGAACCCCTTTGACTTGCGTTCCCCTTCTCAAACACTCCTCTACCCACAGCCAGACTGCAGGGTGAAATTGCTGTTAATTTTTGTTTAATTATCTGCAGTGGCCCAAATAACTAACAGCATTGATTTGAACTTGGCACACAAAGGAAGGTTCCAAATGGCAAAGCATATTATGAGATCGAATTATTAAACATAGCTAATGAGAAAAATAATGATGTGATGCCAAGCTATAAAAGGTTAGACTTTAAAGTTGTCACAGTTCATGAGCAAGAAAGATTTAATCACATTCTTAATCAAATATTTATATGATAATGTGTTTTAATCAGAATAATAGCAATTAATTTGGAAAGGAATATATTGTACACTTCCTGTTCATGCTTTACAGAGGTTTTTTGTGGTGAGTTACAGAGCACATATTTCCTTACTCAACAATAATTCCATCCCAGCTGGAAGGTATTCCAGCTGTCTGTGATGGGGACAGGCTTGTGGAGCAAAGATCAGGAGCTGTGGGTGCCCTGCTGGGGGCTGGGCCCTGCTCCATCCCCTCCTGGGACTGGGCAGAGCAGGACCACGCTGAGCCCGGGCCCCTCACTCTGCCTTTGGAGCACTCACTCTTCACAAATCATTTAACTGCTACCTCTTTCCTTCTGAATCCTGCCAAATCTCCCAGCTCCCCTTGGCAGCTGATGCTATTGCCATGATTTCCAGCTGTGCAAGAAGCATCTTAAAATGGCTGCGGTGCTGGAGCAAGGATCCTCTCCTTCCTCTCCTTCCCTTCTGGGCAGGACAGCAAAGGGACATTGTCACAGCTCTCCCACTCCTGTCCCTCCTCCAGGGCCCTGCTGCCCCTCCTGCCCTGCCTGGCAGAGCTCAGGGCTGCAGCTGGGTGCTGAACAGTGAGTTCTGCTCTGGGCTTTTGGTCTGGTGTGTTAAAGTTATAAAAATGGGCAGCCTAAAGCATCTAATCAATCCCACCAGCAGGGTTTGATTCTGAGTGCTGCAAAGAGGGGAGGTGGCTGTCCTGCTCACCCCTGCTGAGATACCACGTGTGAACACCCCAGGAAGGGCCACAGGGGCTGAAGAGGTTGGGCAGGATGTTTAAATCTGCCAGCTTGATGAAAAGGAAATATCTAAAACCTTTCCCAAAACCTCAGAATGAAGCTTTTGACACTGAAAGCAGCCTGGAGGACTGTCTCCAGCAGGCCCTTGGCAGCCAGAACAGCATGAGAACACATCACCTCTGAGGGAGCTCGCTAAAGTCCTTCCAGCTAGGTGAGGAGCACCCACAGAATCCTGGGATTTATTTTAATGGACCCTCCAAACCACCAGCATTCACTTAATGTGGGAAAAGCACTTCAAAACATGGTGCAGAGTGAAAACTGAAAGGGAGCATCCCTCACCCCAAATCCCCAGTGAGGACATTTCACCACTCTGTGCATGGCTCCCACGGAGCTTTGGAGAGGGAGGGATGAGACAGGGGACAGCAGTGACCCTCAGCCACTCACACAGACCCAGTGGCACAAACCTCACCTGTCCTGGGTGTCCCGTGAGTCCCCCCAGCCTCACCTGCCCTGGGTGCCCGCAGGTAGGGGCACATGGTGCTGCAGGAACACTACAGCATCCAGGAGCCAGCATCCACAGGGACACAGCAGCCCTGCAGCCACCTGGGAGCTCCATCCAGAGCACCTGGGAACTCCATCCAGAGCACTGTGCCACTGTCCCATCGCTGGACCTGCCTCCCGGCCCCTGGCACACACCTCATCCTGCCACAGCCAGGGCTCTCCCTCCTCCTCTTCCTCCTCGCAGCCCTGGGCTGGGTGGATGTCTCTGCACTTCTCGTCTCTCATTTTTTAACACTTCCTCAGAAGCTGGAATTTTATATATTTTTTTAAGTGCTAAATTTGCTGTTTCTGTTGGAGTCGAGATGAAAAGCTTTCACTGAACCACCTCTGATTGGAATCACTTCTGTTGCCTTCAGTTTGGCCAGATGTTTCCTAATTACTTATCTGTCAAAACTTTTTTTTTTTCTTTTTTTTAAATGCACAGACATTTCCTCTAAGTGAGAAAAAGTGTAAGGCTCTTGTTTAGTGTCTTTGCCCGAGTGAAAAAAGCCAGGCTAAGCTTCATCATCAGGGCTGGATTTTATGCTTGAACATGCAATTTAACATCAAAAGCTTGATCTTTTTTATTATTCAGTGCTGCCTTTTTAGACCAATTTCAGCAGGAGCCAAATGGCACATCCTAACTTGGGATTTAAAACTTTTATTTTTTAAAGCTAGGTCTGAGTCATGCAGCTTTCTCCTGAGCCTGAGATGGTTTCATGTAATAACTCAGGGCCAGAATCTGCCACGATTACTCACGTCAGTGAAGGCTTCCTTACATGAGCAATCTGATTGAACAGGTGCTCCTTGGGGTGAGGAATGATTACAGAATCAGGCCTCATCCTTCTCCCATCACACAAATATTTTTGCTGCTTTGAGTCAGTTGCTGGGTCCTGCAAGGATGTCGTGTCATTGTGCAGAAATCTGGGGGTAGAAAGACAAAGGAGGAAACCTTGAAGACTTTAATTCCCCACACTGACCATGGCTGGCCCAGCAGGGATCCTGATCCAATCTAGGGAGGCAGAGTCTGTACATGTCAGTCATTCAAGACATTCAGCATTGATTTGCTATTGGGCTGCTGTCAGAAATCTTTTATTTTGGGTAAAGGTGCAGAGGATCCTGAGTTAGTGCAGGAAGGAAGGGGAAACCAGCAGAACTGAGCCTGAATGACTCCATGGGTGCTTTAAAGGCTTTGTTGTGTCCCTTTCCATGAAGAGAAAACAAATAGCTAACACCTCTCAAAGTGAATAATACACCAATATAACAGAAGAGGACCGAATAACCCAAAAATAAATCCATATAACAATTTTTCAAAAGCTTTAAATGTCTTCAAAGCCAAGTAGCATTCTTTAATGAAAGCAGGATCAAGCCAGAAAAGCTTTAGGAGTTTAAAGTTATTTGATAGCTAGTTATTTTCCTTCAGAAGAGACTAAGTAAACCTCTGCCTGTAGCCTTCATCACTCCACCAGAAATGCTTTGTCAGGGTATTTGTGACAAATTAATTATAGCGATAGAAAATCTCAGTAGAAATGAATATTCAAAAAGAATTTTTTTTTATTCTGTTGACTTCAGGGAATGCTCTCCTGTTTCTAAAGCTGTGTGTTTTCCTCATTAGCTCTCCCCCTCCCCCAGTTCTTTTCAGAAACTTTCAGAAGTGATTAGAAATGGTTTTATTTTCAGCTCGCCTGGGGAACGGCATTTGCAGTGGAACAAACCACTGATACTGGAGTCTTGCTGGCAACAAGAAACGGCACATCAGCAAACTTTCCAGAGAAAACATCCTGAAATTACCGTCCCAGTTCTGACCACCTGGCACTGACACACAGCAAGGAGCTGTGTGGGGCTGTCCCACAGAGCCTCAGCGCTGGAGGGGTTTGTGCTCACGGCAGCTCCAGCCTCAGAGGGTCCTGGCCTGATCCTGCAAACAAAAGAGCAGGGCTGGGGCAGACCCGAGGTCATTCCAGAGTGGCTCTCACTTCCTGGAAGGGCTCTGGCAAAGCAGAGAGCTCCTCATCTCTTGCTCTTGTTGTCTGTAAATTGCAGAGCTTTCTTGTCTTAGGCTAAAGGCATTTCAAGGAGCAAAATTCCCATTTGTGCATCTCATTAGGACCGAGGAAAGCAGGAGGCCACTGCTATCCATCAGCCCCCGCAGCTCCAGGTCATCTCCATGCCTCTGTCCCCTGGCTACCCTGGTCCTGTCCCCATGCTTACCCTGCTTGGTCCTGCCCATAGCACTGACATATTGGGCTGCAAGTCCTGGAGTCTCTTCTTGAAAGGTTGTTTTATAATAGATATACAATAAACAATAAAAAGGAATAAATGTAAGTAAAGCTCTCCCAAGCTGTGACTGCCTGACCCCACTCAGGAAGCTCCCATGACCAATGTCCCCACATGGAGCCACATTTCTGGCTCTGCTACAGGAGCTGGGCAGAAAAAAAATCCTCCCTTCCATCCTCACTTCTCCCTGACAACTCAATTAACAAGCTGCCTCATTAGCATCCTATACTTAATTAACAAGTTGAATTAATAAGTAGCCTGAGTTGCTTAATTAATAATTAATTAATCCTTGGTTAATAAGGACAACAGAAACTAGTTCATAAGGGAATGATTCAATAGCTTCCAGTGAAATGAGGATCCAAGGAGAAGGTGGGAAATGGAGCTGGTGCTGGACCCCACCCTGACACCCAGTGTCCCTCCCTGGGTGCAGCTGTGGGCTGTCACCCTCAAAGCTCTTGCCTGCCTCCTCCTGCCCCAAATCCAAGCTGGAAGGGTCCAAAATTCTCATTTGGTTCCTGCTTGCACTGTGATGCTCTGCAGAGATGCTGCTCCGTGGTTGCCCTGTCCCTGCTGGAGCAGGGAGCTGGGACAGCTGTCTCACCTGGCAATGCAAGGGGGGTATTACTTGAAACCAGCAATAAAAAAGGGAATGTGAACAAAACACAACCTAAAGTATCCCTGCCCTGGTACAGTATTTTCCAGGGAAGGACACTGAATGTATTTTAGTATTCAAATTTAAGCCTGATCAAACCAAAATCTGCTGGGGCTGGTTGAGACTGCTTGAGCTCCTGCCCAGGGTCCTGGAGCCCAGGGCAGGTGGGAGCAGTGCCCAGGACCCTGATCCAGGAGGAAATGCTGTTCCTCAGGCCCAGGCAGTGCTCAGCTCATACCCAACTCAATATGTTGCCCACATTTGACAACATATATTTGGCAATTTTCACTAGGAAAGCATGAAGAATTATGTTGCTGTTTCCTTCTCATCTTGATACAGCAGGTGTCTTGTTTCCATATGAATGATCTCAAGGTGTACATACATATATATCCATATATTAAAAACACTCATATTATCATATAACATTTCAAATTCAGCTAAATAGAGGCAGTTGATTTTTCCTGATGGTATTGATTTGAATCTCTCCATCCACAGACCAATTTGGAATCTCAAACAAAAGAAAAAGGAGAGTTATTTCCCACACAACAGATGCAGTGCACCAATCTCTAGGAAAATGACTTTTTAGTTTATTGTTGCTTATGGTGACTTCTGTTCATGACTGGTTTCAAAGAAGATATTGAGCATAGCAACAGAACAGGTTTGCAGACAGATAATTACCATTATTTTCAATTATAATGCTGTCATCTCCAATCCAAGTGTTTCAAGACTGGGAAATACAAGCATTACTGTTATTGCCACATTGATAAATTACGTTGTTGGTTTATTCCAAGAATGACAATTAATGGTGCTCAGTTTTGTTCCCAAATTTGTTGGACAACCTGAAATGAAACACAACATAAATTTGTTAGTAACAATCACAATAAGGAGGGGGCTGAGGAGGGAAGGTATTTATTGATGAAACACTCCACATACAGGATCTATAAGCAAAATTGAACTGGAAATTCAGTTCCCTTGCAGAAAGATGTGAGGTGGTATTGCACTGCTTTGTACAGTGGAAATCAGTGTTTCTCACACCTCTTATTTAGATTTTTTGTGTCTGATGTCTCAGTTATTTTCCCCAGTGGGCTTCATGCAACCAGGACGTGGTGCCTGAATGTCCCTCATCACTTTTAAGACAAGTGAGAGACAGGTGAAGGTTCTTGCTCAAGGTTTCCAGCAGGCCAGTGGCAAAGCAGATGTGCAGCCCACCCAGCAGGACATTTCTCCTGGGGGATCCCTCACAGCCCACAGGGTTCCCCCACCTCTCCTGCAGATCCAGGGCAAAACCCAGCAAGGGCTGGATGGGATTTGTGCCTTGGCCAAGCTTCAGCTCTTTCATACACCAAGCAAGAAAGGATGGGAAGAAAGAAGAGAAGCAAAGCACAGCTGACTTCATTTCCCCTGGGCTCCAAGTAACCAATTGAACTGATTGAGGTCAAGGACTCATCAAGTCGGCAGCATGGTCACAGTCTGGGAACAAAAGCCTGCTCCCAAATGCTTCCCACAGTCAGTGCTGCAGGAACAATTTGGAAAGGTTTTCAAAGTATTCACCAGTTGCTGAGTCTGCTTCCTGGCATGGGAGTTCCCACTCTGTTGTCTGCACAATCCACTTGCATTCCTCCACTTGTTTTACCTGCTTTTTGTTACATTCCAGCTGTGGGCTGCTGGCTTTGCCTTGCAAACAGCAGTAGCCACCTGGATGGCATTTGGGGAGGTTTTGGCTTATCTCAGATGGTCCAAAAACCAGCAGTGATGACCCTCAAGGCAACTTAATATTTTCTGTATTGCAGCAGAGATTCCCATTTCCTACCATCCTCACCCTGAATTTTGCCTTTACGTAGTTATGCAGCAATGATTACAGATTTGGGAAAGAGCTGCAGTCAGAGAAGGCACAAACTAGAGAAACACACCACTCCCATCCCCCTGAGCAGCTGGGAGCTGCAGCTATAAATTCCTGTCCAGTGAAAACTGTATTTACTCATCCTAAACAAACCCATGTGCATCGCCATCACCAAGGGCTCTGGGTCCTGGTTTGGAGCACAATGGACCTCAGTGATTCACACACCTCTGAGATGCCTCTCCAGGAGCTTGGGCTTGCTGGGTGACTGATTCTGGCCTTACAGACACAAACTTAGTTCCAAAGAACCAGCAGGAAACTTTGCACAGAGCCCTGAGCCTCCTGACTGGTGGTGTCCCATGAGAATGATCACAGCATCATCCCCATGAGGCTGCAGTTGCTGATTCCAAGACTCCTGATTTTGGATCAGACATGGTGTGTTTTACCCAAACTTCACCTCCCACAGGTGCAGCAGGGCATGTGATAAAGCCTGTGACTGATTTTTAACCTTCTTGTTCTGTCTTGACACATTTTCCCCTTCCCCCCACCCCTATTTTTCATTAAATCCAGGCCAGCAAGGAGGAAGGGAGAGTTCAGTGCATCTGTTCATCACTAACACTGACAAACAACACGTAAAAGCTTTGCTAACCTGAAAAGTATTGGCATATCTAACCAAAACCCACTTGATTTCCCCTGGAAAGCAAAAACTGTGAGAGGCCATTACTAGCAGGTTGCCCTTGCATGGGAAGTAATTGAATCTGGAAATGGGAAATATGAGGCAGGAGAGCTTGGCTGTCATTTTACAAAAACAATTAAATGCATGAAATGTGTCTTAATGATATAATTAAGGCAAAATTCCAATCCTCCATTAGTGGTGGCATTAATTATTGCAAGCACATTACATTCAATATCACTGGAATGATGAAATCCTTTGTTAAACAGCTTTATTAACAAACAAATAAATAAATAAAACCTGATTATCTACTCCTCAACAGACGCTGTGATGCAAAATTACTTTTGAACAGACCTTGATTAGTTTTGCCTGTTAAGGCTGGTGGTAACAGAGGTCAAAGCACCCCAGGGAAACTCCTGTAAAGCACTGCTGGGACCCATTGTGGGTGTTACTGGAGCAGGCAAAATTGATTAATACCATCACACTGACCCCACAGCTCCCCTAAAACACACCCATTTACGCACCAGCTGTGTGCAGGACTTGCTCCTCACCTCCTGAAGTGACTGAAATCTGCTGTCACCCTCAGGACCTGCTTTGCAGCAGGGCAAGATCTCACCTGCCTCTTACAAGAAGCAGTGAATCACAGCCTTTGGGTTTCACAACTGATTTTACACTTACTTCTCTCCTCTGCTCCCTCTCCCTCGGGCTGTCAGTTCTCTGGGAGGGTCCTGGGGCTCTGAGGCTGTTGGTTTGGCACAGCAGAGCCAAGGGCTTCAGAGCCAAGTCCCTTCTGCCTTCACTGCAGAGGCGCCGTCCATCAGCTGCTAAAAGGCTCCTGGAAGTTGCTCAGAACTGTTTTATGTATTGGGACAAATGGGATTACTGATCTCAGAGGTGTGAAGGTATAGAACACACCTTTCCAAAGGAGGAAGCCATCAGTAACATTCCCTCATCGTACATGTTTGGGATTATGAACAAATTTATTAGCTATGGAAGCCTGTTTATCGTGATTTTCAATGTTTAATCCAGCACAAGGAACAAAAATGGGAGAAATTAGCCCCCTCCAGCCAGCCAAGTGACTCCCAGGTGATATCTGCCAGAGGACAAGCAAACACATCAGTTGAGTGATTATGTGGATACCTGCTGAAAGAGGGGGAGTTTCAATTATGCATGGTTGAATTTCTACGTGTACAATTCCCGTTATACAGGGGAAAATCAATTAGTGAGAGTCATTTGTTTCTGAACACACTGGTTGGAGAGAAACATTAGTTCAGAAACATTAATTTCTGGACAAATGTTTACAATTAAAATGCAATTTTGATTCCACTCGAGTTCTAGCCTGTCACCCTGTATCTCAGCCAGATCTGGAGAAGAAATGACAATATCCAGGAAAGGCAGGTCAGGGATCACAGTGGTGGGAAGTGCCAGCCCTGGGTTTGCCATGAAACCTTGGGACAGGGCTGGGCCACTGGGCTGTTTGTGCAGCTGAACCTTGGCCCTCAAGCCATGGACAAGTCCTGGGCTAACAGGGACCCAGGAGCAGAGAGACAGCACAGAGAGAGCACGTGGGGATGGAGAACAGCAGGAGGCAGTGCCTCAGGCTCAGGCAGGAATTTTTCTGTGTAAGGCTGATAATGCAGCATTTCTTTAAAAGCAACATGTACCTGTGCTGGATGACATTTGTCCCATTTGCCCAAGGCCTAAAGGCAGTGCGGGAGCTGAGGACCAGGACAGAGAGCAGCAATGAGGAGTGTCCTGGGGTGCCAAACCCCCACAGACAGGCAGCGCACGCAGAAGCAGCGACTCGTGGCTGTGCTTTTACCCACACAGGGAACCGAAAGCCAGAGCACGAAAGGAAAACCACTGCCTTTTCCCATAAACCAGAACTTTTAGAGAAGAGCTAAAGCCCCTTTTCCAAGCTGACATTTGGTTCCAGCAATTACTCACAAGCAGTTACATTTGCTCATGACTCAGTCCGAGATCTCGGTTCCGAGCTGAAACCTCACTGAGGACCTGGGCATGTTCTGACGAATGGAAGAGCTGAGTAAACTTGAACACATTTTTTTGAGTTAGTCTGCTTCCTTAAAGCCTTACCTCATATCAGCCTTTTCTACAGCATGAGGAATCTCAGTTACATTCCTTGGTCCTGCTCCTTTGTTCTCTGACACAGCTACTCAAATACCACACACCCCAAAATGGGTTTCTTTTGAAGCTTTGCCAGGCTGTGGGCACCACATCCTTCTGCAGAGGTAAGGGACAAGCGTGCTGGAGGTGCCTCACCTTCCTTGAGATCCACTGCACATAAAGCACCTGCCTGCATCACCTTCCAGAGGGGTTTTCTGCAATCAAAGTTGCTCTTCTGCCACAGGTTACTCATCAGATCTAAATTCTCAGCAGCAGGGTGGAAGCGCATCCAGGTGCTGAGAGAATACATAGAAATTGTTTATAGAAATAGCTTATTTGGGCATTTACAGTAAAACCTGGCCTGGAGAAAGTAAATAGAGTTCCAGTTTCATGCCACTCGTACAACATTACTGTAAATAGTTGGTATTTTTTCCTTCAAGTGCAGGAATTATGCACCCAGCTGACCTTGCACTGGCACAGGAGGGAAGGAAGCGTTCCAGACCTCCTGTTTGTAAAGCAATAAAACATAACAGGGCTCAGAGATCAGAGGGAAAATAAACAGATCCTCTCGCTCAACCTCCTCCAACTCCCCCTATTTTCCCCTCCACAGCTTATATTTAGCTCAGGCTTCTCCATGCCCACAGAAGGGCTGCCCTGGGAGCAGGGAGGCAGAGCACCAGGGTCAGGCTCTTGTAGAACCTCAGGCTTTCCTCCTCAGAAAGGAAAATCAACAGACCTGCTCAGCAGAGCAGAGAGAAACAGCAGCCCTCAAGAGAAAAATAGAGATGAGATAGGCAGTGGGGCCCACCAGGGTCATTCAACATTTGTTTGTTAACCTGGTTCTGCTCATCTGAACCTTGCAGAGCCTGGGTTCGAGATTCAAGGGAAAAAAAAAAAAAATCTGTGTGTGCACATTAATAAATTGTCTGGAACAAAGCTGTGCTTGAAGCCCATCATCTTCCCTGGGAAAGCCCCTGGTGTGCACTGATCCCAAGTTAAAACCTAACCCAGCTCCCTCCTCACACTCACACCAGCTCTGCTGATTACCCTGGACCTGCAGAGACCCTCCCCAGAACACCACCAAGCACCCAGAAGGGGTTGCTCTGGCAGGACTGCATGCTTGCACGACTGTTTTAGAGCTGGAGTGCTCTGGATGCTGAATTCCCACCTTAATGGGCTCAAACAGTAGAAATCTGTGAAGACCTTGTGCAGAAAGGCAGCTGGCTGCTCAGCTCCTGGAGAAGTGGATTCAGTGGTGCTGTCCTGGAGCAGGAGCTGTGGCCAAGCCCATCCCTTGCTGGGAACACAGAGTGGCAAACTGGGAATTCCCACCTGACCCTGCAGGGACTGCCTGGGACACACAGCCCCACGCCCTGCCACAGACTCAGGGCCAGCTGTGCCCATCTTACAGGTCTTTCAAGCTGCACAGTAGCTCCTGTGGTATGAGAAAACAACACAGGACATCTGTGCCACACTTCCACTGCAGCAAAGGCCACCTCATCTCTCCTTTCTGTGCCTGAACAGCAGCGAGGCCACAGCAGAGGGACGGGGTGGGATCCTGCTGCTGCTTGGACAGCCAGGCACAGGGGTGTTTCATGCTCCCATCTCCAGCCTCTCTGTTCTTAAAGCCAGGCTGCTATTAGCAATGCAGAGCAGCACCAGGCAATAACTTTGTACTGCAGTTACTCTCTTAATCAAATGCAGCTTCACAGAGCCACGCTGATCTAATTGTTCAGTGTCCAGGTTCCCTGCCTTCTCAGAGATAAATACTCTGAGGAGCTGCATTTTTACTGGCACCCAAAACTCACCACTGGCTGCTGTGATTGTGATTTATTGCTGCTGATAACAATCAATCCCAAGGCAATATGTGCATTTGAAGTGATTCAGGACTGAGCAAGAGGGGAATGAACACCCACAGGGAGCTCACAACTGATGAATCCTGCACTGAATGCTCTCCCCCATTTCTGCATTGCAAACCCCACTCCAAGCTCACTGCAGGGAGGGCTTCATGTCACCTCTCCTCTACCAAGTGCAGAGCCATCAGTCTGGTCAGCCAAAGCTCTAAATTTCATTTATGCACCTTTCAATCTTACCTGACAACAGGCTCTCCTTGGGCACAAGGCAGGGAGACAACTCCCAAGTGCTGCAGCCACCAGCCTGACCTGCTGGGTAGCCTGGGGATAATCTCCAGCAGACTGCAAGCCCTGCTGACCCAGGACAGGTTCCCCAGGGGAGAAGGCAGACAGGCAGGAGGCCCTGGAGCTCCATCATCAATGGGCTTTCAGCCACAGAGGAGGAAAAAGTACACCTATAGCTCTGGCAGTGTGTGGCTCCAGGACAGCCTGAAACCCACTTTGAGTACCCTTAAAAATGCCTTCAATCCCCATCTCAACTCAAAAAAGGTGGCTGCTGTTTCAGAGGGTTTATCTTTTCTTCACATCATCCAGGCAGCTTCAGAAACCTGGTCAGGAAAGACTCTGCAAAACCTCCTGTAGCTCTGACTCATCAGAAGAGCAGAGAAACCCCCAGAGCAAACCTCCACCTTCCCCGGAGCTGCTTAAATTGGCCTCCTGGGCATGGCAAAATCGTGCCCACCTGGGACACATCCCCCACCTGGGCCAGCTGCCCATTCCTGCCTGTCCCTGCTGGCTCCCTGAGCAAAGCCCCTGAGTTTTCCTGCAGGGTGTTCAAGGAGAGGGGAGAGCTGTCTGCAGGGCTCCTGAGCGGGGAAAGAGGGAGGGGAAATCAGTTTTGACCCCATCAGACCTTAAATGAAGGGACCCTTGGGCACTAGGGCAGTAATTATTTCCTCTTCTCTCCTGTCTGCTCTTTTGCTAATACTGTTACACAGCCCTGTTGTATGCCAAAGCAGTGGGAATTTCTTCTTTTTTTTTCTTTTCTTTTTTTTTAAAGGATAGCAGCAAGTGTTTGGAGTAAATTCCCATTACAGTTGGGAGAGTCAACAGCAGGATCCCTGTGAGAGCGCGTTGCTTTCTTAACAAATCTCAGTGAAACCCATCACTGCAGGGAGAATCTGTTTCCAGCCACTTTACTCAGGGTTTCTATCCCTGGCCAAGGCTTCCCCTCCCTTAGTGGTGAGACAGGGCTCTGCCTGCACAGCATGGAGAAAAAACCTCCAATAAATCAGCCCAGGGAAATGCAGCTTGAGCAGGCTAAAAAGCAAGAGGCTGATGCCAGCTTTCACACCTTCCCCACCTCAAAGCACCCCAAGCCATCCCTGTCCTTCCTGGGAGGGAGTCACTGGTGGGACCATCCCTGAGCACCAGGACTCGATCTGGACAAGCCCCAGAGGGGGTTTGCTTCGTGCCCTGAAGGCACAAACCAGATTAAACACAGGCATGAGCCTGAGCAATGAATCATCTGCCAGGAGAGCAGGAGCAGGACTCCTGAGGATGGCAGAGAGGCAGCAGCAGAGGAAGACCTGGATCAGGATGAACAGGGAAAATATAGAGACAAAAAGAAGAAGAAAAAAAAAAAAAAAAAGAAAAAAAGTTCTTCTATGAGGTTTAAATTCTCTGCAGTTGGAATTTGCACCATCTAGCCAGTGCACCATGGAGGCCCAAAAGAGCTGCAAGAAGGGCTTCGATGCTGGAAGCACAGGGAAAATCTGAACCTGATTCCTTAATTCCCATTCCCCTTGCAGCACAGAAATCTGTTTAAAATCAAAGGCTTTGCCACCTGTGGTTTCCAAAAGTCACAAAATTGTTTCTTCCATTGAGCTGAAAAAAACCCGACCAAAACCCAAAAATTTAAAAATAATCTTTTGCCAATCAGTGGTGCTGCAGTGTCCCCAGATCTCCTCAACAGACATGGCAAGGTAGCTAAGTAACAGCTACCTCTGCCCATTCCCACGCACTGCACTGGTTGAACTTGATTTCTTTTTTTTTTTGTCATTTAAAAAAATTCCCTTTTGGAAAATGTGGTTTCAGCTGAGTTCTCTTTTTCTGTGGGAAGATGTTGGTTTCAGCTGTGATTCCAAAAATGTAATTTTGAAACAGCGATTCAAACCAAAGCCTGCCCTTTCCCTGCCTCACTATGCCTGGGGCAAGGTGGATGTATTCCACTTGGATATTTGTGGTCCTGGGGTTGGAGCAGGATTATTGCCTGCTCTCAGAAATTTTGTGTTTTGGCATTTCTTTGGGCATGAGATGGGAAAGAGGGTTTGGAGCTGCTCAAGCCAGCGCTGGGGTCACAGCATTGGCACAGCCTTAAAATCATCTGACTTCCTACCACAGGGAAAGTGTTCCAACCAAGGCCAGCTGCTTTCCAGCACTGTATCACCCTGGGCTGTTTTTCCAGCAGCAATGCACAGAGGACACCAGGAATCCCAAAAACAAACCCAAAAACAAACCACAACTGGGAGATGAGTGACACGGTTCCAGAATCGGAGCCGGACGGGTGGGTTTGGGGTTCTCCTCCCTGGGCTGCAGTTAAGCTGCTGTCATTCCCTAGCAGAAATATTCTCCCTACTGACCATCAGCCTGGGGCTGGGTTGCAAATAACTGGACAGGCAGAGCACCTCAGCATACTGCTGAAGCCCACAGGAGCTCCTCGTGCCCAAATCAAAGCCAAGTGTCCACCACTTGCCCATCCAAAGCAGCTGGAGGAGCTGCTTGTCAAAGCCAGGAGCCACTTTTAATTTTTTAACACTTTTAACAGTGCTGCCACCTGAAATAGAGGTTTGTGACTAGCCAGAGAAGTGCTGGGGAGACCAAGGTCTTGGGGCAGAGCTGGCAGCAAACCCCAGGGATTAATGGCTACACATCCCTTAGCCCCAGGAGGAAACCCAAGGTCTGGGTGAATCTACAGGACATCCATCCTTCAGACACACAAAAGAAAACCCCCTGCAAACAGTCAAGTTTTCAATCGCTTTAATGTGATCACTGCAATTTGACCACAGTTTCAGAAAGGAAAAAAAAGTCACACAAATTCTCTGTGCTTAGGATTTGAGTCAATCTGTGCAGTTCTTGTTGATTGACGTTAGCCAAGTTAAGACCTTCTGACCATCAGTGACGTTCTCGGCTGAAAGGCAGGACCGCGAGTGTTGGACAGAGTGGTGCAAACCAGGAATGCTTCTTCTGGGGTTGGAGCTGTGCCACCTGATCTGCTCCAAAGGAAACAGCTGTACGTGCACACACACACACACGGAGCATGCAAATACACCAGGAACCAGCCACAGCTCCACGGGGACAACACGGTGGCAATACAGAGGTGGGGCCGTGGTTCAGAACGAGCAAAGGGGGAACCCACACAAATATCCAAAACTCAGCAGATTCATTTTCCAACATTCCAGAAGAAAACAGGAAAACTGAAATTACATTGTGTTGACAAACCCTGATTTGATTTTTGATTTTTTTTTTTTTTTGGGGTAACAAAGCAAAAGGTGAAGGCAAATTTTCCAAAGTATTGTAAAATTTATTGTATAAGTATTGCAGCTTTTAGAATGACATATAATTGCCACTATCAGTTACTGGTACACAAGAAGCGTTTACAACAGATTTTTGTAAATTGGCATCAGAGTACATATTCATACTAAAACAGCAAAATATAGATAAGTACTGCATTGCATGTGCTGTCAATAGTTTACATAAGTTTAAATTGAACAGAACTCAAGATACAGGACTGCCTATAACAAACTCCAAAGCCAACACAATGCAACTGGAAGTTTAAGAAAATATTAATACAATGAAATGTGTCTATAAGGCAGGCAAATTAGGACTTTAATGTTGTCCTTCATGAGCTTCTATAGTACAGCAAAAATTTGAAGCGCAGTTTCTGGAAAACGTTTTTGTGGGTTTTTTTTTTTTTTGCAGCTTTGTGTTGTACACAGAAAATCTCTGAGCAGTTCAGAGACAGAAGAGATTAAAATTCATTCTGTTCTGGCCTAGCACTGTTAATGCTACACATCTGATTCAGTCTTTTCCCAATCCTTAGGAAAAACGTTGGGCTTTGATTTCTTTATTTTTTTAATATAGCAGTTAGTGCAATTTTCTAATTCAATACACATACAAAAGGGTGATTCTCCAGAAAGCAATTGGATTTCCTTAGACCCCACTTAAGACAGAATGAATTTTGTAACACTTATGGAAACAACACGCTGGATTAGTAAAGCTGAGTCTTCAAACCGGTGTAACCAAGGGTTGTGAAGGGAACACGTGTTTGACCAGTGTCAGCCCCAAATGAAACCCATCCTTCCACCCCACCAAAATCAACAAAGCCACGTTCCCATTCCAGGCCAGTGAGGTTTGGGGGCACTTTAAGGATGCTGTTTGCCGTACTGTAAGCTAAGAAACTCTGTAAGATCAACAATCCCTTTTAAAGCTAACGCGACTTAAAACTCCGAGCAAAAAGGCAGGCTAGGACATGAGGTTGCTAAGCATTAGCAATGCTTTGATTCTTCTGTATTTCTTTAAAAATAAATCACTTTTAAGGGGCCTGAATCTCTGTGCTGGCAGCTGCAGGACACTCTAGCACCTCTCTCCACTGAGCTGCACCAAGGCCAGAGGAACGGGGCATCAGCAAGGGTGTGCAAAGCAAATTCCCTGCCTTGGTGGCAATTCGGGACATGGGAATGGGGAAGAAATGGACCCCGAGGCAAAAAGTAACATTAAATAGTAGTAATAATAATAATAACAATAACAACAATAATAATAATAATAAAAAAAACAAGGAACAGACCATTATTTCTAAACACCCATTCAGAACTTGGAGTGGATCTGGGCCCCAGATCTGGTATCTGCACTTGAAATACACAGTTCTCAGGACTGCGAAGAGAGGGATGGACAGAAGAAAGACAAAAGATAACAACTGAGCTCTGCTGAGGAGCTGCACCCACTGCCTGGGAGCTGGGGCTCTCCCCACTGGAGCTGCAGCAGACCAGAGAAAGGTGGCAGCTTGGGGTTTGTGCATGGATGGACTGAAAGGCATCATTTGCAACAGAAATTTGGTGTTGATGAGCCACCCCATTTCACACTCATTATGCTCCCCAAACTAGAGAAAGAGGTAAATGAAACTGGACCCAAGAACTCAACAAACTGATCACTCAACCCCAGAGCCTGGGGTGACGCTAGACGAATAAAAGCTCACACTGGGAGAGGACTGGGGAGGGAGGAAAAACAATAGGGGGAAAAGAGAATTGGTTGAAATTTTGAGGACTTTCAAGCATGAGAGCTGGGTTCAATTGCACTGCATCTTCAGACCCTCTCCCACTACCCCTCTGTGTCTATCCAGCCCCTGCCCACTTCCCTGACTTTTCCGCGGGGTTTGGTGGCCAGGTGACAAGACAATCTCGTTTCTTAACAACCTCTGGTCCCCACACCACCTCTTTACTCACTGCTCAGTTTATGTGATGCATATTCCACCCAAAATCTGCTGAGGTAACCGTATTTTTTTAATAGCAAACAAAACTAGTTCAGATCACTGAACACCCCCCCCTTCCCAAAAAAAACAAAACAAAAAAAAAACCAACACCCAACCCCAACAACACTATTCACACATTTTGGCTCAAGAGGGCAGTAGATATTATATTTCGCTTTCTCTTTTGGTTGGTATCTCATTTACAATATCCACCACAGATTCCTACCTCCCTGGGTAGGATAATGTGCATAAAACGTGTTCAAGTTCCCTAAGAACAGTCGGAGCAGAGCAGCGGCCAAGGGAGCAGCAGGTGTGGCCAGGCACAGGGAGCTGCTCCGGGAAAAAAGGACTGCAAAAGTGAATGCAAGGTCCAAAGGAGCAAGAGACCAGACGCTGGTTACTTGTAATGCTAACGATGATTTTGTGTCCCCCTCTCTAATAAGGGAGGGTTACTGTTTGTTTAATAAGGCACTAAATAGACATGTTACATAAAGGAAAGATACATTTTAAAAACTCGTACAAATTCACCAGTTTTGTACCTTTCATGACAAACTAGATTTATTCCTTTGCATTATTTTATTTTTTGTGGCTTTTCTTTTTTTTTTTTTTGTTTTTTTCTTTTTAGGTCATCAAAATTTAGGTTACGTGACTGTAAAACTATGAAGATTTCAAGAACTGTGGAAAAGCAGTCTGAAGTATTGAGAAGGTACAGGACTATTTCTAGGCAGAAATAAAAAAAAAGCAAAAAGCAAAAAAATAATGATCAAACTTCAAGTTCAGCTATTCATCATCTTCTTTAAAATATATATAAATATTGTTCAAATGGTCAGAACTTCAAAACCGTTCTCATGGTTACGTTTTTTTTTCTTTTTCAAGTAATAAAAAAGTTGCTTAAAAACAATAGTTATTGCCTTTATATCTTTCATTTATGTCACTCTACTAGATAGCATCCTGCAGGAAATCAAATCACACCCCCTTGTAAAATCCTCGCTCTCTGTAGCTCCCTACCGACCCTTCCTCGCGCTCGGAGACGGGACCCACAACGGGATTTTTCCCTTTTGCCTTCTCCCCCTTGCTCTCTCAGGTTTCCCACTCACTCACTCAGTCACCTACAGATTCACCACGAGGGTGAGGCCCCTACCAGACACCGAGGTGACAGAAAATGTAAACAAGAGCAGAGCAAGACAAAGCGCTTCTGAAACCAAGATAAATTAACCACGCGCGACGGCGGGAGGGCAGCGGGACCTGGGGGGGAGGACGTCCCAGAAGAGGTAAGGGGGGGTTGCTTCTAAAGCCTTAAGCATTATTTTTGTAGCCTTTAATTAATACAACACAGGAGTAGATTCATTTCCATCTACTGTACCTGGTGCCTCTTTAGCTGGATAACAAACACAAAAAACAGCGACAACCAGGGACGGCGGCGCCAGTTTATCCCAAATTGAGGTTTGGGAGGTTGAAACAAAATGAAAATGATGTTCACCACCACCACACTTTCCACCTCGTCCTTTCAACGAGACATTTAAACCCAGCTGAAGGGCAGCCAGTGGGTGCGTTACCAGTTCCTCACATCGACTTCCACAACCACCGCTTTGGCTCCAACAGGGCCCTTCAGTTGAACATGGAAAGAAATAAACCAAAATACACTTTTGTTCCTTCAGACACAGAAGTTTATTCTCAACCCCCACCACCCTCCCCTCCAAAAAGTTAGAGGTTGTCCAAAAAAAAAAAAAAAAAAAAAAAAAANCTTTCTCTTATTTTTAATATATATTTATATATTTATATTGCAGATCTTTAAACAAAATGGTTTTTGTGCAAATATTTTGTTTTTAAAGATAAGTGAAATAATCAAACAAAAAAAAAAAAGCATTCACACACAGCCCAACTAGAAACAAACAAAAAAAAAGACTACAGTTGAATTTTTTTTCCTTTTTAAACGTCTAGACACAGCTCAATAAAGAAATGTTTTTGCAAGCTTGGTAGGCTTGTGCATTCAGACCAGACAAAACAAGTAAATATTTATACACGGAGAGATGGGGAAGGGCTTCTTTTTTTTTTCTTTGCTCATCTTCCTCAACTCTCTCTCTCTCCTTTTTCTTTTAATGAGAAGTGCAGAGTGTTTCATTTACTTTCTTGCCTCTTTTTTTCATTTTTCCTTTTTTTTTNGCCTGCTTCAGTCATTCCTGACTGCGGGAAGCAGGGAGTTTTCATTTTACCTTGTTACTCCAATAATCCTACCGGATGACAGACAGACACACACCAACTCCTCTTGCTTTGTCGGGAATGTATAAAAGCCGTGGCTGTCGGCGGCCACGCGCAGGGACTCTGGAAATTAAGGATTTGCATAAGCTGCAGTCTCGCTCACCGCTCCTCCCAGGGCTGGCATCTCCACTCCAGCGATCCTCCTCCCCTTCCAGCTACTTTGTTCTTCACTTCCACATAGATCCCTTAACAGGTTCATGGTAGACATGATAGAGGCTTTGACCAACACAAGCACTGACATATTTATATTAAAANTGCCACTGCTGCCGTAGCAGGTGGCACTGATGCCAGAGTTACTGCTGGGGGGGCACGGCCCCCCGAACACGGAGTTATCTATCAAGTCACTGTCGAAGATGGTTCTGTTTGGGGGGGCCCGCACGGACTCCCTGTTGAGCTCCATCTGCTNAAATAGTGCAAAATTTCAACATTTATATAAATAACTCTAAACCCCTGCTTTTGATTTTTTTTTTTGTTTTTTGTTTTTTTACAATGTAATACATGCTTTTTGAGTTGGCACTCAAAAAATTGCCATTTTTCTTCTAGTTCAGAAAACAACTTTTTTTTTTTGAATAGGCCTCTTCTAATACAAAAATACTCCTGCTCCTTACACATACACTTTCTCTTATTTTTAATATATATTTATATATTTATATTGCAGATCTTTAAACAAAATGGTTTTTGTGCAAATATTTTGTTTTTAAAGATAAGTGAAATAATCAAACAAAAAAAAAAAAGCATTCACACACAGCCCAACTAGAAACAAACAAAAAAAAAGACTACAGTTGAA
>VXBC01013236.1:519714-534985 GCA_013399945.1 Ploceus nigricollis
TGTTTCATTTACTTTCTTTCCTCTTTTTTTCATTTTTCCTTTTTTTTTTTTTTTTTTAAAAGGGATGCCCTTTTTGCTTCTCTTTCTCTTTGTTCCATGCCGTCGTCGTCGTCGTCGTTGTGCTCTCAAGGCCATTGATGTGTGAGGGATGGAGTCTGCTGCCCTCCAAGATGGGGGGCATCCCGTTGTTGTTCTGCTGGTGCTGGTAGAAGGTGGAGCCGGGGTAGTGACCGATCACCTCGCTGTAGGTCGGCGGCGGCCCCTCCATCCTGCCACTGCTGCCGTAGCAGGTGGCACTGATGCCAGAGTTACTGCTGGGGGGGGACGGCCCCCCGAACACGGAGTTATCTATCAAGTCACTGTCGAAGATGGTTCTGTTTGGGGGGGCCCGCACGGACTCCCTGTTGAGCTCCATCTGCTGCTCGGGGTCGCGCAGCTGCAGCGTGCAGGGTCCCTGGTAGGGCGGGGGCTCCTCGCCGTCCGACAGCGAGATGGTGGGCGGCAGGTCGATCTCGTGCTGCAGGTACGGGTACGTGGGCTGGAACCGGTTGAAGCGGTCCCTCTGCAGGAAGGAGGGCACTGCCAGGCGCTCGCTGGGCCGCGGGGTGTAGATCTGCTGCTGGAAGGGAGAGGAGAGGAAAGAGGGTGAGAGGTGTGAGGTGCTGTGGGACAGCGGGACAGGCGGCGGCACCCGCGGCGCCCTCACCTCGGTTATGCCGGTCCCCGACACGGTGCTTTCCGAAGGCCACAGGCTTCCCTCCTGCATGGGAAAGGAAAAGAGAGGCCGGGGTGAGTGATGGCAGGGGTGTAAGCTCCTTCTGCAAACAGCTTGTGCCAGGTGTCACCTAGAGAAGACACTGCCACCAAGGTGTTCCTGCCCTGTCTGCACCAAGTCCAACCAGCATCTCCAACTACGATCATGTGTGCTGGGCATACATGCTCCAGTGTTACCTCACCACTGAAAACACCCCTTCCGACCAAAACTTCCCTCCCTGGCACCTCAGTCTCCATTTAATGGATTGTTTGCAGAATGAATGATGAGAACAGCAGCACCAAACAACCCTCTCCCATTTGCAGACTTCCCCCCTCTCACCCCCACATCCCCAGCAGGGTTCTTTCCCTGGTTCAAACATGCCAGAGGAATATTTTTCAATTTGTGATCCATGAGCCGTGGGTGATTCACAAGACATCAAAAAATGCTCCATGAAATAATGACAAGATTTAAAAAAAAAGAACAAGAAAAAAAACCAACAAAAACCAAACCAAAAAAAAACTCCTCACACCCACATTCTGATGCTCACAACCACGGACATCATGGGAAAATAAAGATAATAAGTGAAAAACCAAATGTTAAGCCTAATTTTGATTTGACTAAAAAAAAAAAAAAAGGAAAAAACTCTGAAGCAACAGGATGGTTTCAGAGTATTTTTTCCCCAAAGAGTCAATGGTCCTTGGCTTAAATAGACTGAGGGACTGAAGTGTAGAGGCTTTCTTACACTGCAAGCATCACCCTGATCCTGAGATCCAAACCTCAGTGCCAACAACCCCAGGCATGGTGAAGCCACAATTTCCCCCAAACCCTGAGACTAGTTTACAATTCATGATCAAAACAAACAAACAAAGGTTCTTCCCATCTGCTGGTGATACTCTGAGCACGCACAGTTCACCCCAGACTTTTTTTGCCTTAGGAACTGCAATATTTAAATATTGCTAATATTCACATATAGCAACATCCCTCTGGCAGGCAGAGCTGGAGGAAAACAGCCAGAAGGCTTGTAATTATAACTTGGAACTTCCCAGTTCCTTGCAGGTGAATCTCCAGTTCTGGCACTAGTAAGCCAGGCACAGGCAGAAGTATTTAGCACCAGTGGAAAAAAAAAAAAGCCAAGGGAAAAATAAACCCCTTTTTTTCCCCTTAAGTGTTGCACTGAGAGACTGGTCTGAGGAAACCACACACCTTCCTCCTATGAGAACTCCTATTTCTCTACCTGCCCCAAACACAGCACCAGCACCACATTAAAATCTCCAGAGAAACAACCCATTATATCCCCCACCCTCCTGTTTTCTCATTTTTCCCCAATGCTGGAATGTATTTTCTCCTTTGGCATAGGACGTGGTATCAGGTACAGAGAGAATCCATCAGGTTCTGGGTTTTGAAGCTCAGCTCTGCACACAAACCTCAAGGCAGGGCTGGTGCCAGTGCAAGGAAAACAGCAATTTAAATGGAAATGAGACCGCCCAGAGTCTTCCCCCTTCTCCATGGCATTTTCAGGAGCACCTCCTTGGAGCAGAGGTGAAGTGCCACAATGCCAGCACGTTCCCTGGCCACAGCTGAGGAATGTGCTGGCTGAGCTGCAGCCCATGGCCCTTCCCGAGCAAGACAACCCTGTTTCATTCCAGACCTCGAGACTCCAACATGCAATTGTTTACACAGGCATCCACTGTTTAGTCTGGTCCATTTTACATGGATTTCTTGCCTGCAGCGAGAGTCTGCAGTCAAACTCCCCCAGTAGCCAAAAGATCCAAGAGGAACTGCATCTGCCACAGGACAAATCCTCACCTCCAACTCTGTGCTCGGGCATTGACACCAAAGGGCCCAGGGAGGATTTCCAGTGCCACCACAGGCGCTGCCAGCCTGTCACCTCATCCCAAAGGACGCCGAAGCAGTGGGCAGGAGCGGGAAGCACTCCCAAAATTGTGTTTACTTTGCCGTGCCCCCGTGGCAGACTTCCTGAGCAGCGAGTACCCCGCTGCCTTCTGCTAGATGTTTTATATTTAACTTGGCAGTGGGCAGTGCCATGGCAATATCCCATCTGCTCCCCCCTTTCCTGGGATTGATGTCAGCCAGCTCCCACGAGGGTGGCTGGTGAGATTCCTGGTGCTTCCCAGCCCTGCCAGGCTCAGCTGGGACATCCTGCTGTGATGGCAGGTGATGGGCAGGGCTGCTCCTCCCCAAACGTGCCCTACCCCTAAGTGTCCACGCACCCAGAGCCTCAACAAGATCCTGCCCATGTGTTTGGAATCAAAGCTCTGGCTCACACACCATTCATCTGTTTGTACAGATGAGGTCCAGGAATGATGCCCTGGGCAACACGTGGATGCAAGAGTAGCAAACCAGCAGAAACAGCATTAAAATGGGATGTGCAGAGAGAGGAGGAGCAGACAGGAGATCCATTTTCTGTAGGAGCTGGATCTCTGCAGCCATTATTAACCACCTCTCCCAGGACTCCAGGGCCTGGCCATGCTCCTGTACTGATGGACCACAGGCACCCAGTGCTCCCCAGCACCAACCCCTGCCTCACTCACTACCATGAAACCCATCTGGGGAGCAGCTCAGCTTCCCTAAAAACTCCATGGCAAGATTAAAAGTGCTGGAAATCAGTAGTCAGAGGAGGGCAAAGCCTAAGGGACAGGATACATCCCTGCTTTTAGCCTTTACTTTGGCCCTGGGATGGCTCCACAGCCCCACTGAGCCAAGGAAAACTGCAGGAGCAACATCACTGCAGATCCTCAGCCTCTCCTCACCCACCTCTGATTTTCAGACTATTTAGGACTTGAATCCATCTCAACAATGAACAGCCTAGAAAGCCACAGGTTTCTGAAATGAAAGGTGAGATTCTGCTGTCTGGTGAGCAACACAGCTGTAAAAGCCTCTGCAGGTATTGCAGGACTTGCTGCAGAACCTAAAATTACTTTTAAATGTCTTTTTAGACATCAATCTTCAACTTTTTTTAGAACTACTTGTTATAGTGATGTCAGAGAATTTTCGCTGTAAGGCTGCATGGTGCAGATTAAGTCTCTGAGCCTTCAGGAAGACTCATTTTCTATTTTGGGGGACACAAAGGTACTTTTTCTTGGGGGAGTGGGATACCACTGTTCCAAAGGTGCAGAAAAAATGCCATTTTAAAGGGAAAAAAGTTAACAGTAGCATTTCTTAAATATTCTTAGTTCTGGAAAATAAAAGGTACTTGTCATGAGGAGATGAGTTTAAGTACAGCAAGAATGGTGATGGAGAAACGCATGAAGTAATACAAAATCTGCTTGCCAGTGAGAGCCGCATTAAAAAACCCTTTAGGGAAATTAATTTCTCCTTCAGCTGTAATTTTGGAGCTGCAGCAACAAAAAAGGACAACTCCAGCAGACCCAGCAGCATCCTGACCATGGGATGAACTGCTTTAATATTTCAGCAGATGAAAAGCGCGAATGCAGCTCCAGTGCCCGTCTGCGGTCACGACACCAAAATGAAGTTTGGGATTTAAAAAGTTCAGTGCAAGTTTAATGGATTGCATGAACCAGCATCCAGCCCAGTGTGGCCTCTGCCTGCCATGCACCAGCCCTCCTCCAGACTGTTTTCCACTGACAGACAGGAAAGGTGCTGCCTTTTAGGTCTTTATTATGCTGGATCCCCCTGTAACGAGGTTCCCACTTGTTAGCACACGAGGGGCTTCTCTGTCCCATCAGGAGGGTGCTGGGACCACAGGGAATCTCAGCTGCCACTCCATCAGTGCTGCATGCACAGCCTGTACAGGGCAGGAGATGGGGAACAACCATAAAGATGGGAAAAAATTTTAAAAAAACCCAAAATTATACATTCCTATTTTTCTCCTTAGCTCCAAAAAAGGTTTTGAAGACTCCACATCCTCACTGGGGTCGAGCAGAGGCACAGATGTCAAACACTGCTGAAAAGCAATTTAATCACTGATGTGTCTGAAGGCTGAATAAGTAACAGAGCTGAGCCAAAAAATGGCTGGAAATTTTGGCTTGGTAAAATTTAAAATAGAAAAAAAACAATAAAGGGGAAAAAGGAATTGTTTTTTAAAGAGTCAGTTTTTCATTCAACCTGAAATTTTTGGTCAATCTCCATGTGATTTTCTCTTTTCTTTCCATGTTAGCCTTCTGAACTCTTTTTAAAGAAAATAAAAAGTAGGCCACTTAAGAAAACAGAAATTACTGTATTAAAATAAAGAGGGCTTGAGCTGAACTTTGCTTTGAAAATGTAAAATGACACATTTGGCATGGTGCAGATAAAACATTCTGGACATGATAATACAGTGAAAGAATCCGAAAATGGGAAAACAATGTTTCTGCTATTTTTAATAACTCATGTGCTCGGATGCCCACACTCTGCTGCTGCTGCAAGTGTGTGCATGGGACCGTAAGAGGAACGTAAGATTTCTGGGTGGAGCTGGGATATGTGTGGGGAGCTGGGCTCTGAGCCCCAAAGCAGGGAGGTGCCTGAGCCACCTCCACCCTCACACCAGCTGGTTTAACGTGGGATCAGGCATCCCGTGGGATCCGGCATTCCCAGCACTCCGATCCTGCTGCAGCGAGGACAGACCCCGAGCTGGGATCACAGCCCAGTGATCAAGAACAAGAGGGGTTAATTGGGCTGGGGTTGGCACAGCTCTCCTTCCCAAGGGGCATCCCCCTCACAAAGCTGCCAAGAAAGGACCAAGAAGGGATCTCTGTCTGCTGCGTGTGGTGTGTGACAAAAACAGCAGCTACAAGGGACAGCCCTGGGCAGCCTGCAACTGCACTGCAGGCTGGCTTAGTGAAAGATCTTAGATATCCCTCTAAAAAAAAAAAGAAAAGAAATAGAGGAAAGAAAATGGAAAAATACAAAAAAACCCCCCGAGCAATCTCCTTATTTGATCTTTTTCCTGCAGCAAGTACGGATTTGATTCAGGGGAGCACAGCCCCACACAGAGCAGCACACAGCACCAGTGGTGTGTCCAGCCTGCCCTGGCAGCCTGCAGAGGAGGGGGCATGCAGCAGTGACCTTGAGGGAGCCCTATTTAAAGGGCTCTAAGACCCTTCAGGGTGAATGCTAAAAAAGAGAAGTATCTGTACAAGACATCCCTGCACTGAAGACAAAGCCACAGAGGCAGCAGTGAACAGTACATGCTCACCCTCCTAGAAAATGCCTTTTCTCTATACGTCCTTCTAAGTCTCTCTGAGCCACTACATTTGAGGAAACTGCATGAACCCAACATCTGCCTTGAGGCTGGCAAGGCTTCCCCTCAAATCCCTGTCAGAGGTACAATTCACACATTTCTCCTCGGGCTTTTACGAAGCCGGGAGCCCAGGTTACAGAGAGCCACTCGCACATCCCCATGGAGAGATCTCTGCTTGTCTGGCTGACACGTGATTTCTGCCCCTTCCACCACACTAATGGCAGCAGCACTGGTGAAAACTGGAGCAAGTTACTCAGGATTTCCTGCTCTCTGCAGGGCAGGCAGGAAGTTTTTATACTGTCACTTGAGACTCTAACTGGAGCCAAAGACCTGGACAGTTTGGGACTGCTAAACCAAGGCATATGAACCCCAACCAGCTGGGGGTGGTGGTTTCAGGAACAGGACATGCCAAGAACAGCCTTGTACAGTCACTTTACTAATGTAGAATCCAAATTGCAAAGCTCAGGGCAAAGACAGAGGCTATGGCTGTCCATACACACAGCATCCTAAAGAGCCAGAGGCACCCCTAAAATGCCCCCTTCACCCCCAAAACAGAGACACATGATGCCAAGGCCAAACATAACCTGGCAGGTGTAGCTGGAAGAGCAGGGTGTGACTTACTGAGGAGAGGTTCTCGTCTCGCCGCCTGCTCTGGCTGTGCCGGCTGATGAAGGATCGCGCAGAGAGTTTGTAGTGGTTCAGCAGACACGTGATCACCACCACCATCACCATCATCACCACCACGATTATGATTATCTGTACAAACTCCAACTCCGCTGCAAGAGAGACAGACAGATTTTGAGCCATCAGGAACAGCAGCAGGTAACTGAGCACAAGAACAACTGAAGCAGCTGAGACAACACTGACAACACTGCACCCTTCCTGTTACAGCTCTCACACGTGGGCTCTGTGTGCCCTGAGCCCACAAAAACCTCATTCATTCACTTTTTCAGTGTCACAGAAGAGTCTCCAGGAGGGATCTTTGCAGATAATCTATACTGCAGGGTGTTTCCCGGCTACAGCACAGACTGGACTTCCCAAAGACCTCTTGGGTGTCCCCAGTACTGGGCACAAAACCAGGAGCATCCCAGTGCCTCACGTGCCTCTCCTGGGGCTGCAGAGCCACCAATCAAAAGAATTCATCCTAATGAAACAGTTCGGCTAAATTCAAGCTAAATTTCTGCAGTTCTCTTCCCATCACCGCGACTCCTTCCTCCGGGGAGGACAGGACTGAGCCCTCCTCAGCACATCCCTGCACAAGCACACATCCCCTGGGTCCCAGGGGTCAGACAGTGGTGGCCCAGGGGACAGCACAGCACAGCAGGCAGTGGCAGCCCCCATTTCCAAGGCTGCCCGCCCACCACAGGAAGCAGGTGGGGAGAGCTCCTGCTTTTGGGTGAGACACCAGATGGGTGCGATGCGTCTGCCACGGGGCCACATCCCGCAGCTCCAGACAGCCCCCGGCTCAGGGCTCGGCCAGCTGACAGTGGCAGCTTGAGTGGCTTGAACTGGCAGAAAGGAAAACTGCCAAAAGCCCTCCAAACAAACAAGAACAAGCAAACAACAGACTATCCGGTTAACTCTGCAGACACTTGGCAGGAGGCAGCGAGAAGTCGCTCCTAAAATTTCCTAAGGAAATAATTCCTCACACCTCTCTGAGGCTAAGGAAAATTGAGTACTGGAGGCAAACATTGTGCTGGGTCATTATTTCCATGAATTTGGTGCCCAGGGAGTACATGCCATTCCCAAACTGTTCAGTCACTCCCCCCAGCCCCCTTCATGCCAGAAGTGCCCAGGACTGGGCAGCAGCAACTCCAGTGCCAGACAGCAAAATTCAATAATTCCAGGGATTTACAGCTTGCTTGCTTCTCAGCAGCGACAGCTATAAAATCCAGTTTGGGAAAGCCATGCCCTAAGCTATCATGGATGCTGCCACCTATATTTAATCTATACAGACACACACATATATATCTGCAGACACACAGCAAGGCCCATCAGACCTCAAAGGGCACCACTCATACCAGCTGGGGTGGCTTCTGCTGAGTCAGGCAAATTTATTAGGTTTTTCATTGGGCTTTTTTCTTTTTATGGAAAGTTTTCTCCTGACAGGTGGCATTTGAGTGCCAGTAAAAGCAAATAAATGTCAAGAAAACAGTCCAGGTGGTGAGCGCTGCCAGTTACCTTGGAGCTCTTTCTGCTAAACAGCAGCTATTTCTGCCACTGCCCAAAATGCTCCACCAGCTCTGCCCACTGCCTGCAGAAAGCAGAATTATGCCTTGAAAGCAGGAGCCTTATCTGGCACTTTGAGCTGGATGGATGAGGGACTTTGAGCCCAGATCCTTCCAGCACCCCTAAAACACAGCTGCCTCTACTCTGGAAGGTTGCACACGGGGTGGGAAGAAAGGGATTAAAAGCCAAACATTGTACAGGAGTTTTGCCTTAAAAATGCTTTTTAGCTAGAATAAAAGGCAAGCTCTGGGTCTCTCACAGCAACCCCAACAAGTTGCCCAGTGCTACTGTGAGAGGAACAGCATAGAAGAAAACCACATTCCCATAAATTTGATCCAGCCCCAAAGCAGCACAGCTCATCTGTGGGACCCAAGAGCTGCCCCTGGTGCCCTGTGCTGGAGGAACTGGCTGGAACAGGAGCTTGTTGCTTCTGAGCAGAACCCAGACTGACCACAGGCACAAACACACCAAAACCTAAAGGGCTGGGAAAGGGGACGATGCAAAACCACTGAAAAAAAGCCACAAGGACTTTTCCCATGTCACCCCCACTATGCAGAGGTGTCCCTACACATCCCAAAGACACGTCCTGGTGCCAGCTGTAACTGAGCACTGACAGCATCCCCCCAGCCTCCAGCAGGGTGAAGCCCCAGCACCCCAGCCAGGCACAGGCACCCCACAGCTCCCCTGGGTACCCATGAAGAGCCAGATCCCAGAGCCCCTGTGCCAGCCCTCCCCGTGGGCAGCAGAGCAGCCACCCAGCCTGGGTGCAGAGCCCATCTCTTGCACAAATCATTATGGAAAAGAAAAAACTAAGCAAAAAAACCCCAGATGTTTTTAAGAAGATGAGTCACTTCAGCCTCAAAATGCAGTATGTGCTTCGGCCATGGTAAGAAAACACAAGAAAAAGTACAAATGAAGCTGGTGATGGAAAACTTCCTTTTCTGTTAAAAGGGGTTATATTTCTAAAGAAAAACAAGGCCAAAGTAGTAATAAAGGAAAGTTTCTTTCCTAGGACAAGAGATGCCTTAAATGAACCAAACCTTGCTAAATTGGTCCTGATGCTTCAGTGACACAGGTGAAGTTTTGGCCCAGGAAATTCCTTCCCAGGAAGGAGCACACAAGATGTGTCACTTACAAATGATCTAAACCAGGCTTCCTGAACACACAGACACAGAACCAGCAGAGCCTGAAGAAGGAGTGGGAATTCCATCAGCATCTGGGACAACACACCAGTGTCTCATCCATCCCTCAGTGCTCTGGGACTGCTGTAATTGGGGATTACACCAAGAGGTGCAGCAGGAAGGCACAGGATGATTACCAGAACAAAGGGGATGCTGCTTTCCAGCTGAGATGCTCCTCCTGCCCCATCTCTACCCCAAGCCCAGGCTCTGAGGAGCAGCCCAGCCTTACCATGCCCAGGAGCAAACCCATCCTGCTTTAATCCCAAGAACACTCAGGTTGCCCAATCCGGCCTTTGGAAAAACTAAAATAAAAGTCGAACCAAACCAAAAAAACCAAACCAAAACAAAAAACTCCACACACTCAATTTGTGCTTTTCATGTTTCAAGAGACTCATACCCACTTGAGGCACCAAAGTTTCTGCCAACTCTCCCTCTGTTTTAACTTGTCTTCATGGGCTTCTTTTCTGCAGAAGGGAAAACAAACCCAACACACTGGAAAGCTGGATATGCTCAGTAAGATTTTTATCCAAGCAGCTCAGTCAAACTAATGAAGAAAGATCATTAAAAACCCAAAGTTTGAGTTAATATGCTATTATACAAGTGCAATTCAGCTGCTATGCTAATAAAAAGCCTTTGGGGAATGAAAAACAAGCCAAACTGCAAAGCACATAATTTATAATTCTACTGGTATTCTTAAAAACACACACACAACAAAACAAGAAAAAAATACTCAACACATTTTGTATTTGGCTTCCTAATCATTGTCACTTTTCAATTAGAAGAGACCTCATTCCATTTCTCTCTGTAATTTTCCCCAAGGGAAGTGTTATAAATGCACTAGGCTTTACAAGATGGGCATATTCCGCCTCCAAATGCAAAGCAAGGTCACACTAATTTAATTTTGCATAATTTTTATTCCAGAATACGTTTCAAACTAACAGGTTCAGACATCACATTTAAGTGACACAACCTGCTTTTCCGTATTTTCTGTCTAGACGCGGCAGCTCCGGGAGCCGGGCACTGTGCGTGCAACTGTTTTGCAACTCAGCATTTTCCCCCCCTAGATTCTCACCACCCCAAAACGGGGTATTCGTGACCAAGGAGAAGCACTTGTCACGTCCCATTCTTCATGTTCACCGCTCGCTTGCCACTTCAAACCACGCTGGCCTTGAACAAGGGCTTCGCGCTGGATTATGGAGATGGATGAATGTGTGATGGGGACTCTGCTGCTTCCAAAGCCTGTGCACTCCACTCTCCCGTATTTATAAGGAGCTCAGGCCCTTGCTGCCCACCCTGCTGCCCAGTCACCAAGACCATAAAGCTCTGAAGTGTCCCAAATTTATGGATTTATGTGTCAGTCCCGCACTGAGGTGCCAGCCACACTGCAAACCACGCTCACAGCTCCATGGGAGATGCTGCAGGAAGGTGCATCTGGGAGCTTCCTTGAGTCCTTATAAACAGAATACTGGCACCCACAGGTTCAAATTAATTAATATATTTACAAGGAGGGAGAGTGATTTGAGTCAATGGTGATGCTGGGAGCACCCTCACAGCCGTAGGGGAGGTGAGGCTGGGTTACACTTCAAATGCATTGCCTTGCCATTTACAGCTACATTTCAGTTCATAAAATGCTTCCTATAAACTTTATTAATGCTCTTCCTTCCATACAGAGTATCTCTGCAGAAGACAAACTCTCCAAACCACCACAAGTATAAAGGAGAAAAAAAACCCAAACCAAAACTTGTATTTTGCTGCAATCATTCCAGACACTCCAGCTGGACAGAACAGCTTAGAGGTAGGGTCTCAGCCAAGATGACCTGTGCTTTCAGCCAGGTATAACACACATCTGCAGGTCAAACCAGTCATCCCTGAGCTTCAAATACAATTTCTGTACGTACTAGAATTGTGTATCATGTGAGAAGTGATGAGAAGAAGCAAAATTACTCAGGAGATAATGGCTAAGATGAAGAAATGTAGCTGCACCAGCCATAACTCCTAAAGAAATAAGTTAAAAAAACCCTCACACTCTTAACACACTCACACAGTTACACATTCTTAACATGCTCACATGCTCCCTTACATACATTCTCTTACAAACTCACACACACTCTCTTACACATTCTTACACACACACACATTCTTACTCTCCTTAAAGAGTGTTCTCCCTCTCAGAGGCTGTGGACAGCAAAGAATAGATGAAAGAACAAAGAACTTCAGATGGCAGATTACTCACCCTCGCTCATCTGCTAGGTCATCTCAGAAACAATCAGAGCAGCCAAAGTCATTACTGCACTATTTTTGTATTAGCATCTGCTACATTTGTCTCCTAATACCTCCATAAAACCAGATAGGAAGGGCCCATCAGATTGTCAACAATTGTGTTTGTTTACAAGAGAGCACAGGAAGATAGAGAATAATGATCTCAATATTGATAGTGCTGCTGCTGGCACTGACTGGCAGCACCTTGAAGCTGCAGCAACACTGAGGCACCAAAGGAACCAGGATCAGGCCTGTGACAACAGGCAGGACAGCTGGGAAGAGATCATTTTGGGCCTGCTTCACGCATCATCAGTACAGTTAACAGCTAAACTTGATTTCTGGATTCAGCACAGTCAATTCTGATGCAGGCAGCAGAAATGATTCCGTGCAAGCCAGTGATGACAGGCTGAGATGGGGCAGGATGGGGCAGGAGGGCAGGGAGCAAGTGAGACTCAGAAAATGAGCCAGTTGAAAAAAAACTAGTGCTGGAGAACAGGGAATAGGGCCTCAAGAAGTCCTGTTCATAGTGCCAAGCCTTGGGCCGTAACTGTTTTTAATATAGCTCTTTTTCCTCAGATGTCACCCCAGGTAATCAAGCATCACATCCTCTGAGTCACTGGCAAATGATGGCCTCATTCCCCCACCCCCAGTTTTGTTTGTTTTAAAGGAAACAGCCCCATTTCATGCTTAATAGTCACAGAAATATCAGACTGCTTGGGCCTCAGAACATTTTTTAGGGCTTAAAAACCACAGCAACTGTCCTGGCCACATCACTGGTCCTGTTTTCAGAAGGTGACCTTCCCGAGCTCACCCAGCTCGGCGGCAGCTGCAGGGAGTGGGACACGCATCCAAGGGCCACAGAGGCAGGATCAGCATGGCAGAACTCAGCTTTTACAGGGAAATGGCAAATGTGAGAGCTGGGGTCAGCAGCTCTGTCACCAGGACGCTTTGGGCTCCAAGCAGAGACCTGTCAGCCAGACACTTGTTTAGAGAAACTCCTGAAGACATGAAACAGCTCCCTCAGAGCAATGAGAACTAACAAGGTTCTTTGGGGCACACCGACTCTCTGAAATCTTGCATATGCCAACCCCTTCTCTCTTTTCTGTGCCTACTTCTCTCAGCCTCCCCTTTTCCAAGATTTTTAGACAAGGTATTTCACACACAGTCAGGCTGATCCCAGCCTACTGAGATGACTGGAAGGAGTACATGGCTTTTGAAGTTACTCCTAAGGGTGAGAACAGCTGAACTGGATTAAAAGAATAAAGTCATTTTGATTTTGCACTTAAAAGACAGGTAAATTTGCTTGCTCGCTAGAAAATGTTGAGCAGGGCTCATGGCCCTCACCAAGCTGAGAACATCCAAAACACCTCCTGCTTCCCAAGAGGAAGCACAATAGCATCAGGCCTGGATGATGTTTGGGCAGGGGTGAGGGCAGAACATCACCCACCCCTTTGAACAAGAGCACCAAGAGAGGGGAACACAAGAACTAGAGTTTACCATCTGCAGTCATAAATAGCCTGAACCAGGAAAAAAAAAGAATCTACCAAATAATGAGTGAAAAAACACAGCACACAATATCCGGATCAAACCCCACCAGCTGACCCTGAAAGACCAAACAGGTTTTGTTTGTCAGGGGTATTTCTAACAGCCAGTAAAAATAAACACATTAATAAATAAGTATTTTCGTATACCCTGGAAACACTCCTGATCAATATGTGGCTTGCTACTGTAGAAGGTTTTTTTTCCTTCCACCCAGCAGAAACTCATGACAAAGGAAAGCACATCTCATTTATGAACTTAGCTATAAATACTTTTGCTAACTGCCATTTAGGAATTTCATTTCCTGCTTGAGCAAGTCCTGTTGAAAGAGGCAATTACCAAATTTGTTTCTAGTTATAGAAATAGATGTTTGTCGCTGCCCACATCTGTTTCGACAGACAAATTGCCAGACGCGGACGCTCCAAGGAGAGCAAGTGCTCCATGCAGGGAGGGCTTTGCCCCCTCTCCAGAAAGTAAATGGCAATTACAGGGATTGGGTTTCTGATTCCAGCTTCCTCCCAGTCCTGTCTCCTACTGCAACGGAGCTGCCTCACACTGACAGGGCACCTGCAGCCTCCCTCAGCTACATCCACCTGCACCGCATCACCCAGCGGTGCTGGAGCCTGCTCCCTCCTCCTGCTGCCACGGGGACACCAGGGAATATGGGATGCATTTGTCACCCAGCCCAGCACAACAAGGCGCCTTGAATGCTGGAGGTCACGAGGACCCAGCAGGCTGCACTTGCTGTGCACACAGAAAGGCAGCAGGGCAGGGAGATGGCACAGGCTGTCCCGCCGCACGGCAGGGACGGCACGGGGCTGTGCAGACGGGGGTTTGTGGATGTCATCAGCATCAACCACAGCCTCTCCCAGCTGAACAAATGCTGGATACAACATGTTTTACCAGTTGTCTCTCCACCCTAGCTGTCCCCCAGAAAGTTTCCATTTCCACTTGTTCTTGGGGAAACCATCCACTGGTCAATTTCCAGTGCGCTCAGCCACGACCCTGTCAGAGACCAAAGCAGCTCCAGGTGCCCCAGTGCCAGCACCCAACCCCTGTCATGGTGCCCAGCAAGTCCTGTGGGACCAGTGTTCATGCAGGGGCACCTCGACTGAGACATAAGACAACAGCAGTGCCTGTGTCTCCCTGCCACAAGCATGACACCCATCAACTCACACCCAGCACCTGGCTCAGGGACACGAGTGAGGTGCAGAAAAGCCACAAAACATCCCGAATTGTGGCTGGGTCACCTGTGCTCCTCCAGCATTTCTACTCCATTACCAGCATGGCTCTCTCACACCACCTCACTGATCAACCAGCACAGCCCCGAGGAGCCCCTTGACACTTGGGAACGGTGCTGGGACCCCGCCGTGCCCTTGTCCTGAGGCTGCAGCTCCCCCAGGGGCTCCAGGACACGCAGCCCCGGGCAGCAGTGCCACAGGGGCTGCCTTGGCTCGCAGACGGTGTCGAAACCCAGATTGAGCAAGCTGGCCAAAGCCACACAGGTCATGACAGGGCTGGAATTGCGACCGGATTTCCTCAGCACAGTCCAGGGCCAAAAAACGGGAAACACTCCCTGCTCTGCCTCCTCCCAAGCGCCGTTATCATCTGTGCCACTCTGCAGCTCCGGCTTGCCAGAGGAGTGACCTTTCACAAGGCAAGTTACTCCCAGGGAACAAGGACAATCTTAAGTTACAGGCAAAATTATGCATTGCAGGGGAAAAAATATGCAAAATGCATGCAAATGCCCAGACAAGGCACACTGTGTCTGGTCACTGCAGGATACAAGTTCAGCTCTTGAACTGGTCTGAACTGGTCGCTACCACCAGATGGGAGTGAATGCATGTGCACACTCTCACAGAGATGCGAAAAAAAATTGTATTTATATACATATATATATATATATACACACCAGAGTGAATGGGGGAGGTGAGTACAACCGCCCCAAATCTGACAAAATTAAAGGTAATAAATTTACTTCCACCTCAGCTGCAGCAACAGCCTGAGAAAGGTTTTAACTCCCACAGCAGATCTGCTGGGAAGTCTGTTTCGTTGGGGGATTCTGCGTGTGCAGGTTTTAGGGTGCAAACACAGAGAAGGCCAGGCACA
>VXBC01013236.1:535175-558470 GCA_013399945.1 Ploceus nigricollis
CCCCCCCCCGTCCCATCCCCAGATACGCGGGGCAGGGGGGCTGCGGGGAGCCGACCCCCGGGTCAGCCCCCACAATGGGCTCGGGAGGAGGCGGTGGAGCCCCGGTTGGCCCATCCCGGCCGCTGTGGGGCCGGCCCTGCCCCGCCACCTGCCCGCCGGGATGCGGGATGCGGGCGGCAGCTGCCCCGCACCGGGCGCAGGGCGCTCGGCGGGGCGGGAGAGGGCACAGCACCGACGGGAGGATTATCCATGGACACAGCCTGTCCCCTTTTCACTGCATTTAACAATAAAGCAGTAGCTATAGCAACGGGGTTAATTAATGCATCGATTTGCATAACTAAAAACTGCGCACCCATTGAAAGCCCGCCGATGCGTTCGCTCGTACCGGGACCCACACCCACGGCGGGGACAGGGCTGCGGGGACACCCCCGGTGCAGCGGCACCCGAGAGCCATCCCCTCCTCACACCTCCGTCCCCACGAAGCGTTTGCACACCGGCATGTGGAAAAGAGCAGGAAAACGGGGGCTGAAGTGTCCTTCAAAAAATAAAACTGAGGGGAAAAGTGATTTTCAGGGATGGAGGGAGTAAAGCGCATTCCAAGGCAGAGGGGGTAAGGAGATAGGGAATGTAAAGGTTTCAGACTATCGTATAACCAGAGGGGGAAATGTCTTCTCACCACAAACATGCATCTGCATGATGTCTAGACAGTCATAAAAAGGGCAATTAAAGTACTGCAGGCTGCAGTAAGCCAATGTCTCCTCTCCCAGTCTAAACAGTTGAAACATACTGCACGAACTTGGAAAAAAAAAAATATAGGATAGAGAGAGAAAAAAAACAAGTTTGTAAGGAAAAATGTTTTGAAATTCAGCTTTAAATAAGCCAGTAAATTAATTCAACCTTGTCACATCTCTGCCTTATAACATATCAAATATTCCGCCTGCGTCCTGTCTAGACTGCGATAACAAAGGGCATTTAAAGCCCTGCAAGATGCGCTGACAGAGTAGCCATTTAAAGACGCAGTATTGCTTTCTCCATCTAAAACGATTTGTCAGATGGAGTTAAAATGAAAATGATAAGTAATCACTCTGGTTCACAACCATTTCAAAAGGAAAAAAAAACCACAAAACCCCCACAGCTCCTAGATATAAATCCCGCTAAAATCATTCCAATGTATCATTCCAGTGGGATTTGTCTGGCCTCTTTTTTATGGCATTTGCTTTTTTTTTTAAAATTTATTTTATTAATCTGAGACATCAGCAGCTTTCTGTAGCACATGCATTTCTAAATAGGAGTGTATTAAGTTCGAAAAAGCCAGCTCCAAGTTTTAAGTGATTTATTGGCATAAAATGATGACTCCTGGAGAAACAGGATTATAACCCCAAGGGTTAACAACACTGAAAAGGAATTTTTTGTTTGTATTTACTTAGAAACAAAAGAATAAACTGTATCACATGAGAAAAATTGGCCAGTCCCCATCACTGACACAGCTGAGCCTGCTCAGCCTCAGTCCTCAGGAATCCAAAAAAGAAAAGAAAGTTAAAGCAAACTATATGGGTGTGGAGTGTTGGTTTTTTTACTGAGAAAGGATGGTTTTCTGGGAAAAAACGAACCAAAATATAATCCTGTCTAACACAAGAAACACTCTCCTTCCTCTCTGAGCTTTATCAATTGCTGAAGAACCAGAAAACTTCAACATAAAACACACAGGCAAAACCACTGATCTGCTGAACAGAAGGGCAAACGCTGCCCGTGACTGGGCCAGGCCACAGCCACCCCCAGGCCAACACTTCCACACCAGTGCAGGACTGGCCTGAGAGACTGCTTTGTTGTGACATGGCATGGCCAGATGCCCCTGGCATGACTCTGTGCCCAGCCCTGGCTCCAACCTCACTGCCCTGTCCGTTCTACAAGGGAGGGTGACGGTGGGAGTCACCCCTGGAAGTCCAGAACCAGCCTGAATTCAGTTCTTCTCTGCTCCTCACCCTATGACATCCCACCACCACCTCATCTGCACCTCCCTCTGTCTCCCAACCCTTGTTTCTTAATTATTATTTTAATAAGACTGTTTCCAACTTCATTGTTCATTCCGCAATAGCCCAAGGGCTACAACTGTTCATTAGACAGAATTTCTGCTTTAATTGCACTGACACAGATGTGTAGGTTATCTGGAAGAAATTACTAAAATGAGCAGTAAAGAATGGGGCTGGATGCTTTTCCTCCCTTCCGGAGAGTTTAATTTAACATTATTTCCCCCCACGCCCTGCACAAGCAGCATCATCACTGCACTGTGGGTTTGCAGAGGAATTAACCCCAAACTGTTCCCACTGCACACAGGTGCATGAGGATTCCCACAGGGGCAACAGGGGCAGCTTTGGGGGCTCTGTGGTCTCCACCACTGCCAGTGGGATGGTCTGTGTCCCTCTCATGTCCCCCAAGCAGCACAAATTAGTGACATTCCCCTGAGAGTGGAAGCATCTGGGACCACGGAGAAAGCTTTGGGGAGGAAGTTGGGCCATCACTGCTCAACATGCCTGTCCCTGCCTGTACCAGGACTGGGGTGGGAAACAGGCTCCCTTGGACCATTCTCACCCTCTGAAAAGAAGAAACACCAAAAAATGTCATCACTTCTGCTCAACAGTGCCTGGGCTTTGAACCCACCATGGCTGTGCAGCTGTCAAATCAGCCAGGGAGTTCACATGAACTTCCTCTGCAATTCATGTTGGCAAGAGCCAGACACATAATAGCCCTGGATTCAGGGAGAAAGAGCTGCCAGCATTATTTCTATTTAAAACCTCTATCTGAGCTTCATAGACTCATTCTTCACACATGATACAAACACACACACACACACACAAAATGCAGAAGTGAGCCAGATCCAGAAGCATTTCACTTCACCAAGAGCAGTGCCTAACAGCAATTTCAGGTTTTGGCTCTCTGTGACTATTTAATAGATTTTAATTCAATATTAAAAAGCATGAACCTGCCAATTTTTTGTTATGTCTTCTTGCCAGGAAGAAGAAAAAAGTTGTTCCCAACTTCTTTATCAAACCATTTCCTCCGCTGCACTTCCCTCCTCCAGACAAGGGGCTGCAGCCCAGAGGCACCTCCTGGCCAGGGCAAGGCTGGCAAGGGTGGGCTGGGGCAGGGGCAACATCACAGCTTCAAGTCCCATCTCTATATATGTCTAAAAGCCACTAAAAATGTCTCCTTCAGCCAAACTTGTCTTTAAGGGGGAAGGAAAATTTCACAAATGCTTCATGTGAAAAAAGCCCGCACTAAGGGAAAAACCTTCCCTTTGTTGCTAGGGGACTTACTTGCTTTGTATCTGCTGAAAATCTTTAAAATGCCACCATTGTATTTAGAAAAAAAAAACCAACCCCGAGACTGAAGCACCTCGTGCTAAAAATCAAGAGACATCCGTTCCATCCTTCGTTTGCAAGTACTTTGCTCAGGCCTGACTTCGTTTTGTGTCTTGGTCCTCGATGCTTTTTGGCAGTTTGCTCCAGACTTACTGGCAAGAGCTAAAAGGTTTCTATTTAGCTGGTGTCAGCTGAGCATCTGTGCCGGCAAGAACTGGAGTGGGGGTGATCCCGACTGCCTTTCAAAAGCACATTTCTCTCTGGGAGCTGCCACAATAATTTTAAGTCTGAGCGTGTTTGGGTAGCGGGGTGACTCCCTCCGGAGGGGTGCCCCGGCGCAGCACTCCATGCGGGGAGCGATCCCTGATCAGCGGAGGGAAAAGGAGCTGGGAACGCTCCCTAACCTGTGACCCTGACAACAAAAGGCAGGGAGAGCGTCTAGACCTCCAGTCTGACGGGGAGTGAAGGGAGCATTGTGCTCCGGCACGCTGGGGCTGCTCAGACAAGGCGGGCACAGAGGCGCTGCGGGGCAGGAGCAGCGAGGCAGCCCCAGCTGCAGCCGCAGCAGCGCCCGAACCGCTGCCGGGGAGGGGGCACGCACAGCCCACCCTCCCTCCCCAGCATACGGTGTGCAGGGCAGCTTCCAGCTCCCAGCGCTGCTGGAACCCGTGGAGGTGAAGAAGCCCATCAGATTTCCAGCCCCGGGTTTCCCTTTGCCTCCGTGTACTTTGCACACAGCATCCTCACGCTCCTGAACGCAGATCCTGCGATTCCAGCCCTGCGCGGATTGCCATATATTGAAATATATGCTTCTTTCCAGAGCCTTTATTTTCTGCTTTCCCTGTCTGGCTCAGTTAAAAGGGGACGAACCAAGATGTTCCCTCTCTGCCAAGCCTAGAGGTCAGCTCAACATCCAGAAAAAGCTGAAGTCCCAGCTTTAACACGTATTTCTTGTGTGACCCCGATCAAACCCCTTGGCTTCCCAGTGTTGAGGTCCCCACATATAAAAATATAAATACCCTAAATAAATGCTGGAGCTAATGGCAGGTTACTGCCAGGGAACTGCACCAAGAGAAAATAAAAGACCTATTAAAATCCCTTGTTCATCTCTGCCAGAAAGAAAACACTTACCCAGTACTTAAAAAGATGCATTAAAGGAGAGAGAGCATCCGGGGGGGTTAAGGACATCCCTGGCAGAGCAGTGAGGGGAAGCACTCCCGGCCAACCACTCCCATGTGCCCTCAGGATAAGGTTTTGGGGTGATCCCACACCCTGGCCATGCCCTGACCATGCCAGCACAGGCAGCAGGAGCAGCAGCTGCCCCGAGCACACCCAGCACCCAGAGTGGGGCCGCAGGCAAACCTGGGAACCCACAGATCAGAACTCTGGGCAAAACAAAACCCTTTTGTTTCACTATTCCTGAAGGAAAAGTAAATACCTGGAAGATGTGCTCCAGCCCAGCTGTACAAAGATGTAAAACCAGTGTGACCCATGGTGGCACTGGTGTGGTGCCACCCTGGGCATCAGTGACACTCACTGGCCCAGTGGCACCGCTCCACATGGAACCTGCAACCTTGGGCACGGCCACAGCTGCAGGGAACCACCCGCTCCTTCTGCCAACTCCAGGCTGGAGCTCTGGAGTTACAGCCTGAGACCAAGCAAAACCAGACCCAACAACTGAGATCGTTTAAACAGCTATTAAATCCCCACCTCCTTCTGATGAGAGGTGATTTACAAACAGCTGATGGTGAATATACTGAATTCAGAGCACGAGAGGAGTTTCAGTATCCTGGTAGCCACCAGATGCCAATCCTTCACCAGCACACCTCATCCATACCTTACACAACAAAAAGGTGAGGGACGAGGACTTTCTTCTCCCCCTGCCTCTGTTGCTTCCTACCCCATCTCCAAAACATCATTAGTCCAGTGGCAACTCCTTCCCCAGGTGCTCCAGGTCCCTGGAACTACTGAGGCACCAACAGAGCCAGGAGCTGTGGCAGGACAGTGGATGGTGGCACCGTGGCAAGACGCCACACACCTGCAGCCTCAGCAGGGTCCAGCCAGACCTTCCTCACAGCCTGGCACCTGCCATGGCAGCAGCTCATCTCCTGACAACTGCCTGGGATTTATTTTTGGTGCACATGCACAGGGAGACTGAGAGATCCCACTCTGGGATTTTTATCAGCAGTGCGCAGCTATGGAAACAAACGCATTTAAGACTAATATAACAAAATGCCCAAACCCACAACAATAAAATAAAGAATGGTGCACGTTGGCATTTTCACAGGGGAGCATCACAGTGAATGCAGAGCATGACCCAGCTTCTCCCAGAATTCACCCAAACTTTTAAGAAATTGCACATTCTCATGTACTTACACGTTCAGCTACGTGAATTTTGCTTGGTGCAAACCCTCCACCCTGCCCTTTGATTTTACAGAGTTCAAGGAATGCATCTGCTCCTAAATAAGATGAATAGCCATTTGTTGAAGGCATTCTCTCCTTCCCCCTCTGTACTCATATCCAAGCCGCCCTCTGTGAGAAGCAGGAGAGCCGACACAAAATCCACCAGAAACTGCAGCACCTCTTCTTTTACTCCCCATGGAGGGGACACAGTGGTGCATGACCATGCCCCAGTGCACAGATGTGGGCAGAGGCTGCAGCTCAGCCAAACTGTTCCCTCTCAGCAGGCACAAGAGCGATCCACAAGTCATTTAGAGGAATCCAAGAGCCTGACATCCACACCACAGACACCCAGGAGTTATCAAGGAGATGGTGGAATACCTTAAAAACCCAGGGAAAAAAGCCCAGTGAAAACCAAACCTCCCTTGCGGGAGGTAGTGCTGCTCCCTGCCCAGGTTTGGTGTTCTGACCCACCACGTGCAGGGCTTTATCCCAGGTGGCACAGGGATGGGCACGGGCATCTCTCTGGGCTGGGCAGGGGCATCTCTCCCAGGGGTTCTGGCTCTGCAGGCAGCACCAGGACACTCTGGGAGGACGCGGGCGGTGGAGGTGGCGATGTCTGGGAATGCCGGCCCAGGCTGGAGCTGCAGACAAGGACCCAGACAACAAAGGCGAGGCAAAAAGCCGTCAGATAGAGGCAGCCCCGTCTGGCAGGCCGGGCTTTCAGAAGGCTGGGCATGCACTGATGTCTGCAAGCACAGCTCTTCGCTGGGCGCACAATTAACCCCGCAGCAAGATCACTGAAGTGTCCTGCAGCACACTCCAAATAGTATCCATCTGCTAGGATGAAAAAACCCAAAGAGTACATGAGTGCAGCAAAGGAGCAAACAACTGGAGACTGCAGGGAATGACTCTACAACAAACAAAAATTATGCTTAATTTTCTGTTATTTATATTCTAAGAAAACTGCATGTTTTCACTTGCATCTCTGCCTCCCTCCCTGAGGCACAAACACACACACACAAAATGGGAAGACCAGGGAAAGCAGGAAGAGCAGCACAGCTCGAACACATCCCCGCTCACACGCTTTCCCAAATCACAGCACAAGAAAACGGGTGTTTTACAACGTGGACCAACAGCCAAACACCTTTTGCTGGAGCGAAAATGCCCCGAGCAGCCACTCAGAGCACTGGGACACCACGGCCACCCCTGCCCGCCTGATCTGCTGAGATCTTAAGGCATTAATATAAAATAAATGTAAATAAACCATTGACTGCTGCAGGACAGTTTCCCTACGGGCTGGTGTGAGTGTCCCAGCTCCGGGGCTGATCCCAGCCTCAGGATCCTGCAGTTCCCCTGTCTGATGTCTGCACCACGATAACGCTGCTGGGGGACCGGTGGTGTCTCACAGCTTTTTTGCATAAGCAAGGGCTATCCTGCTGTGCAACCAAATTGTGCCACCAGGCTCGAAATAAAGGAACTGAAATAATTTTTTTTTCCTCTTATTTTAGATTATGACTTTTACTAATTGATGCTTGATAAAAGCCTAATGAATGTAGGCATTATAGGTATGTTAAGGATCCGAGTGTGGTTATAAGCCAAGGTCATAAGCTCTATTGACTTTCCAGGCTCTATAGCAATTGATTTGCCATTTATTAAAATCATTCATTCATCACTTGTTAACAGTTTATTTAGCTGGCTCTTCCCCAGCAGGCTTGAGACACATTTGAGCAAAGACACCTTAGTTTTGAGGTACTGTCATAAACTCGATTCTAAACTGAGAGACAGACCCAGAAACATTATAGCAGTGTCTTTTCAAGGCTATTTTGCAAACAGGTTCAGCTCAAATCCAGGAGCCTGGTTTAACAGGGCTTCCAACACCCGGTTTTGTCTGTGCTGAACATGAGCATCTCTGGCTACACTCAGCAGAAGTCCCACATCTCATGACTTAAAAAGGTGCAGGATATCAACTACTTTCATAAAATAGAATGAAAGTTGCTTTCCTCAATGTAACACTGCTCATCAGTTTGCCAGAGTAGCAGCAAATGAAAGAGTACTGGTGCTTATAATGACACTCAGCTTTTGAACTTGTTTCTACATTGAACAGCAGAAGAAAAAAAAAATCCCATCTAGGATTGCCAAAGGGCAGCCAGATATGGACAGACAAAGAACAGCAGGTTTGCACAGTCAGCCTCTGAAGACACCACTGCATCCCCCTCTGCACCAGAGGAGCAGGTACCTGCTGCTCTCGGGGCCAGGCAATGTCCCACCCGTTGCGTGGAGCAGTAACCGGGGTGTTTACGGTACAGCAGCTGCAATCATGCAATCAGCCTTCGTAATTAGATCTTGGCAACTCTTGAAATACTTCACTTACCCAGTTTACCTGGAAAGGTGCGACCTAAACATTCAGTGCCTGGAGACATTTGAAAGAAAAACAGAAAGGATCCGTCAGTGATGGGAGCCACCTCCGAGCGGCTGCACACACACCCCAGCTCCCCTCCTGGGGACTCGTGCTGGCAGAGCTCCCCTGGCCAGCAGACACCTGCTCCCACCATCTCCACAGGGCCAGCAGTACCAGAGGTGCCACCACTCCTGGCTAATGACCCCAGGTGCTTTTCCCACACTAGACATTTCCCACACCAGACAAGGTCCCATTCCTCTCTCCCCTGCTTCCCCAGGATGCTCTCCTGATTGGACCTGATGGCAATGCCAAAGCTTCACAGAGGTTTGTGAAGTTTCTGGGATCACTCAGCCCACCCCAGAGACCTCCCTGCCACATCCAACAGTGCCAGACTGCCTGTCTGTGGCCCAGGACAGCACTCTGCATTTCAAGGCACTGGTGGACTGCTTATCACATTCTGTCTCCTCTGCAAACACACAGAGCTGAGCCCCACATGCTGCTGAGCCTGGTGAAAGCTCAGGGTCTCCTGACACCCCATGCCCACAGCGAGGGCAGTGGCTGTGGAGCGCTGAAGAGGAAGAGCCACAACAAAATCTTGCACAACACTGCAGGAGCAATGCCCAGCAGATGTATGTTCAAGTGAGGAGAACAAAGCAGCAAAAAGTTTGCAACAGAAGACAACTCATGACTTCTCTCTCACCCATCAGTGTGTGACTGCCTGCAACACTGAAGGGATTCCAGGACATGGATCCTTCCCAGTGCCTGGCAAGCTGAGACATTCTGGGCTGGGTGGGAGCTCTGCATCCCGCAGGAGGTTCGCCAGAGAAACACGTGTACACAGGACGCTTTTGTGAAGCCTGTAAGAACTGTCTGTCACTGATAATGGTTAATTGGTACTAATAAGTACAGTCTGATCGGAAGGAGTCCTACTGGCCTATAAAAGTGGCCTTTAACCCGAGAGCAAGGGAGGAGGCAGTGGCTGCCAGACACAGCACGCGGGGCCGCAGACACACGGCCCGCTCCTCACACTGCGCCTGCCTCTGCAGCAACACAGCGGGCTGGCAGGCTCAAGGGGATATATCAGCACATCACTGCTCTCAAATAAAGCTTTAAAAAGTTACTTTCCATGCACATCGGAGGACATAGAAAACCAACTTTTTAATCCCAGGAAAAGATTAAGGATCAGAGAGTTGCTGTAAATTACCGCAGCGGCTAAATAACGAGGGGTCACAGGCTGGGCTCACTGATGGGACATCAGGCTGATTTAGATGCTTCACATGCAGGTGTTCAAAAGTGGGCCTGCAAACATGAGGTGTCACCTGAATGCACATGGGCAGCCTTGAGCCTCCAGGCCCATGGGCAGCACCACCACCACCCCGCTGGAACGGACACCGACACTGAGCATGACAGGAAAGGAAAGAAAGGAATTCTGCCGAGCCAAACACCAACGTGTGGCAACAAGCTTGGACCTCCTCCTCCTCCTCCTGCTCAGCCAGCTCACTGCACAAAGCCTGGAAAGGGGTGGGAGGCTGGAAAGGAGTGAAAGGCCAAAAGAAGACTGGAGGCCAAAATGGGTGGGAGTCCCAAAAGTAAAATGTAGAGTCTGAGAAAAAGTGGATGCCAAAATGGCTTGGGAGACCCAAAAGGGTGGGAGTCCAAAGGAAATTTAAAGGTTGAGAAAAAGAGACCCGGTGCATGCAGCTGGCTGGATCAGGATCAGCTTTTCTCTGGCTAAATTTCCAAAAGGGTAGAAAGCAAAGTCTCTCCCCTCCCTGTTCCACAGACCAGGTGATGCAGCGTGACACCCTGTGCACATGTGGGCATGTGTTCCCCATCATGTCTCATCCAAAATGTTTGGCCATGGTCTGGGATGTGTGGGAGAAGCCAGCCTGAACCCTCTGAAGTCAGGCAAGATTTTGGGATGTTGCTTCTCCCCTCCCTCTTGGCACGCCTGCCTCTCCCATCCTCACATCTGCCCTTTAGGTTCAGCCATGCATTTGCCAACTTTTTAAATGCAAATGAGAATTGGCACATAAAGTCGGCGCTTTAAACCTGACCAGAGCCACCCTCAGCTCTCCTCCCTCCCTCCTTATATGCATAAACTTTTTTTATGCAATCAGCAGCAGGGAAGAGATCCAGGGAGTGGCTGAGCCGTGCCTGGAGCCCTTCTGCAGCCGCAGCGCTGCCAGACAGCTCCATGGGAAGGGTGGCTCAGGCTCTCTGCCTACCAGCAGCAGCATGGAACCAGTAATTACCCTGGCTGGACCAACACCTGCTCGTGGTTTTGTCTTACACTGTTTGTGCAACCCAACAGGCTGCCAACAAAGCAGGGAAGTGCTTTGCCTAAACAGGTGAAAACATGAAACAGGGAACGGAGCTGCCGTGTTGGTCCCACAACGCCTCTGTGCAACACATGCTGGAAAATCACTGCTGCTTCAGCCTGCAAGGCTGCAGAGCAGGGACGAGCATGGCATGCACTGAAAATGCAAGAAAGGAGGGAAAAGGGCTGCCCATCTGCAGAGCCCAGCTTCTGGATCCAGCCCCACACTGGTGCGGGGCACACGGATGTTCTTTGCTGGGCTGAAACACCAGCACCAAAAAGCCTGGCTTGCCAGGAGAGTCCTGCTAAACCAAGCATCCCATGTGGGACTGCACAGAGGATGTGACAGCCCTTACCCAGCCAGGGCTGCCTGCAGAGCAGAGCTGCTCCCAAAAATGCCCTGTGCCAGCAGAAGTGCCCATTCCCGTGCCAGGGACCCGACCCCCCATGCCCACAGAGCAGGAGCTCGGCAGTGGTGTGGGAAGGGCAGCGTGAAGACCACGAGTGACCAAGGGCAAAGACCCCAAAGGAGCACCTGGGCCAGCCTCAGTCTCTGGCAGAATCAGCTCTAACCCCACCAGGTCACACCCAAGAGATGCTCTCCCCCCATCAGCAGATGGGATTTGTTGTAGATGATTTGTCCTGGAATAAAAACACCAGCCCCACCTCTTGCTGCATATTTACTGAAAGCCACTAGACATTAAACAGAGGCAAAAAGTGTATCCCAGCAACATCTGGAATTTATCCCTTCTCCCTTCTGCAAAAAAAAAAAAAAAAAAATCATGCTCTATTCTTTTAGAGAAAGAAAAGTGATTATATAGAATTATAATGCTGGAAGAACATAGAGAAGAGCAGAGATTTTCTTTGAAATGCTGTTTAGACAATTAAAAAGGGATAGTTTCAAAGAAGCAGCAAATACTATCTCAGCTTTTTCCACCCTGTCTCGCAGTACCAGGCTTTCCTCCATGCCTTGGCTAAGAGACTGCAAGGAAAGCAACAGATTTTTTTCATCCTTGCAAGACCTCAGTAAGCTAGAAAGGAAACCAGCTCTCAGGCCTAACTGGTTGAAGATAGACCAAATAAAAAAAAAATATTCTTCCAATTCCTGCCAACAGGATTTGAAGGCACCTTGATTTCTGTGAAGAAAACCTGCTTTGGGACGAGCTTTCCAAAAGAGGAGTGTCAATCTTCATCCAGGAGAGCCAATACTCTGTCTCCCCAGACAGAAGAACGGAAAGGCTTTAAATATTAAAACAGGAAAAACCATCGGGATTAATATGAGGATGCAAGGTCAAAATGTGATATCCTCCACTTCCTCAGGCTCCCAATCCCAGAATGGCTGGACAGTGACCCCACAGCATCACCTGTGCCCGGATGCAGCTGGGGAAGCCTGGGTTCAGAGGGAAACCCTTCCCAGCCTTCCCGAGGGGGGAAGTGAAGCAGTCGCTCTCACGCCAAGCCCACAGAAGTGCCTCCAGCTACTAAATTACCCAACGACTTCAACGAACTGCATTGATCTGGCTGGAAAACAAAGCTGCAGCTCTTGGCACATGCCCAGTTAGGAGGGTACAGCTGCATTTTTCACCTGCAAGCAACCACGGTTGGAGATGGCCCTTTCCCCAGACACAGGGCGGCTGAGGGGAGAGACCGAAGGGCAAACACAGGTGAGAGGGAACCACCTCACTCCAGACACCTCTCAGACACAGCAGAGCCTCAGCAAACGACAGGTATGTCCAGTTTTGCAATCGAGGGCAAGGCTGTTCCTAGAACAAGCCCCATTACTCAGGCTGCTCAACCCCCATCTCCTCGGCTGCACGTGGACTGGATGCAGGATTTCACCAGGACATTAAACTCAGAAGCTGTAAAATCACTGTGCAAAAACCCAATTATACCTATTCTCGTAACAGCCAATTTAAGCTTGTATTTAGGTCCCCTCACATACCCCTACGTTACATAAAGCATTTCTTCCACTTGAAACGTAGCTTTCTAAAGGCCATTTTGCTTAATTTAATGGATGCTTTATGTGGGTCTGCAAATCTCTAGAAACACAACCAAGGGAGACACATGGCAACAAGATACGGCGTGATCCCTTCCCGGGCATGCAGCAAGAGCAGGAGAGATGAAAGGCATCTCCAAACCCACGAACCTGCTGCGACTGGAGTGCACTTGTGCTCTGAAGAGCAGCAAAACCCCACGGTCAAGTCAAAAGAGGAATTCCTGAACATCTGCACGCACTGTTAACCCATTCCAGACCGGCCAGCGCTCTGCAGGCTGCACGGCAAGATGGATCCTTCCCTCATTCCACAGCCACCAGCTGAACTGAGCCCACTCGGGCACGCTTCCCTTGGATTTCAAAGAGCTGCTTTCTGCACTTCAAGTAAATAAATGCAGTCATCTCTTTTTCCTTCTTTTTTTAAAAAGCTGCACTAATAAAAAGCTCATAGCGAAATCTATTAAATTGAGTCTGTCCATTATGTTTATTGTTCCTTACAATTCAGGCCTGGATGGCAACTCAGTGGAGGTTGAAAAGTGCATTTATCAAGAAAACCCATGAAAACGAAGAGGATTAAAAGCTATCAGCAGGATAGAATGTGTTTGTAACCCTGCACTTTGTTCTGCACCATGCACAGGACCCCCATCAGAGACCTCTGCCCCCTCTCCTTGTTTTTGAGCCCACCTCTGGCTCATCAGCTGACAGGACAGCCAGCACCTGCATTCCCAGAAAAAGCTGAGGAAGGTGCAGTGTGTATATACTGCTATGAGTAAGTCACACCAGAGAAACATAAACCCTGATTGCATTACACACCAGTGATCAGTATCATTAAATGTTACACACCTTGAGTGTGTCTGAGCAGTTGGAAACACTGAATTTGAAAACACATCTTCCCATTCAAGCAAAGTCCCATTACAGTAACGTAAGTGTAACAACAAAAATGAGATTCCTGCTTATTACGTGGGAAATAATTGCAATTTAAGATAAATTTTCCCTGAATTGTGTGAAGCAAGTGCCCATCAATCATGTTGTTTCTTCAGTGTCCTAAAGAGAGCACCTAGCAGGACAAGGTACTTTCAGAGCTCAGTGATGAACAGCCTAATCTGTATATGCTACTCTGAGGTACTGAAGCCAACAGACCACCCTTGGTAAAGTGGAATAATGGTGGAAATAATGAAAACAGTACAGAAAGAGCAAGACTTGCCCCTCCAGGAAAGAGATCTGCCCTCAGTGGGCCCTTGCAGCCAAGCCAGCGCAGGGGACACCGACAGCCACTGACTCTTGAGGTCTCATTGCACAAATACCTGTGAAGAGCACAAGGAAATCCAGCCTGGTTTCAGGCCTGGAACAGGCACCAAGGACAAGCCCAACCACGGGTCATTTCAGCTGCTGAGCCGTGGGTTTCACCCCGTGAAGAGAGTGCAGGGCTCCAGGGCTGAGCCCCATGTACCCTCAGCACCGTGGGAAACGGCGCGGGAGGGTGTGGGAGGCGCTCTGCTTTGGGGGGATCTTTTCTTTCTGTAAGAAATAATGACATTAATCATAACATTAAACAGAAACCACTAAGGGGGAGAATTTCCAAGCTTGCTCAGCACAGAGCCCAGCCCACAGGGGAGCTGCCAGCCAGCGGCCGCAGCCGGCAAATTCCCTGGGACTCGTCCTCGGCAGCCAAAGCCACAGATGGAAGAGTGGAAGAGGAGAGGAGCAGACTCAGGACTGTTGTAGGACTCAGGCTCAGAAATGTGAGTCTGAACGCTCAGCGGTTAGATGTCTCTTGGGAATTCATCCAAATGGCACTGCTCCTCTCCCACTTGCCCTGCAGGTAAATCTCGCATGTGGCTTACACAATCTGTTGACTTAAGTAAAGCAAGGGCAGGAGAAGAAAGCTGCTCAGACATCAGGAGAGGCTCATCAGTCCTTTGGGCAAAAGTCTGGGTCACTTCCCCCTCCACAGAGAACTCAGGGTGTCAGCCAGGCCTTGTCTCCCTTCATGGGAGCACGTGCAGGGAGGGTGCAGCAGAACACAGTGCTCAAAACATCAGTGAAAGGACAACAACAATGTATTGACAAATTCTCACATATTTTCGGCCAGTGCTGATGCTTAAATTCAGTTTACAGAAATTGGAGTCCGTGAGCTCTGTGTTCTAGTCGAGTCCTCTGAAACCAAACTGAGCAGTGACTGTCCAGGGCTCAGGGAGACGAGGCCATGGCCACTTCCAAACCTCATCATGAGTAACACTCATCCATCCTGTGGACATGGGACAGTCCTAACACACTGTGAGACCACTCCATGCTCTGCAAGGGCAAGATCTTGTTGGATGCACCTATCTCAGGTGCAAAGGCAGCTGCAGTGTGCAAGGCTGACGAGCAGGCAGGCTCTGGCAGTCAGGGGTCCAGAGGGAGCCCACCAGAGACCCTCAACCATAGGCTTCTGCAGTGCTCCCTGCCCTCCTGTTTCCTATTGCTGATCTCAAACTCTTTTCCTCACAACCAATTCCAGCCCTGGGCCCAGCTCCTCCACCCCTGAGCAGCACAGGAGCCTAAAAGCAAAAGCCTAAAACCTGATCAGAGCAATTCTGACACAGCTGAAGCCAGGGATGTTTTGTTATCAGAGTTACAAAGGGAGAATTAATTCTCACAATTAGTGAAAAGGGACAGAAGTAGAGAAAGGCCACCTTGTAAGATGCTGGTCATCTTCCCTCAAGATTTTAAACCACCAAAGATGCATTTGGAAGGAAAACTGACCACCTGACCAGCACTGTGAGATGTTGCACAGCCGTTTTGCCTGGTGTGCCAATGATAAACCCTACCCTGACCACCAACACAAGTTAAGTATAAAGCCAAATTCTGTGTGTAAAGCTTACAATGACCACGGTCTGCAACAGCAGAGACAGACCTTGCCACTACAAACATTCCCAGTGCAAGTTCCTGATCCCTGTCTGAATCTCAATGAAGGCAGAAGAGCTGTGAGGATGGCAAGCTCCTCAGGAGGCAGGCTAGACACTCAATCCATCTCTGCTATCAGACCTGCGTTAACATTTAAACAGGACCTGCTGTTGTGATCTTCAGCAAGGAGCAGATGTGGTTTTGAGTAATGGTGAGCGTTACTTAACCAGTTACAGTCACTAATGTAATTGACACCTATTCCATCATCCTTAATACACCCACTTCTTTCTCCGATACCATAAATAGATTAGAAAAGTTTCTGCAGATGGCCATGACCCCATTTGTTTGTGCACTTAGCCATGTATGAATCACTCTTGGCTTGTAGCAGCACTCTGGAATTACTGAAAGATAACTAGTCGGCACAGACACCAATAAATGAATCATGCTTTCCACAAGACCAAACCTTTGGGCTTTTACAGACTCCAATTACAAAGTAAGAAGAAAAGAACAAAGAAATTACTCAGTCTATTTGCACAAAGTCATGCAGAGTTGATTCACAGTTTTACAGAATTATTACTGACAATCATTTGTAGGGGGTTAGCGTAACAAACCAGCTACTTTACATGTTGGACAGAATGAAGAGATGGAAAAAAATCCCCAAGCCATGTCTTGCACATATTCTTTGAAAAGTAGCCTTGATTTTTGTGCCAGTAACTTTTTTCATCCTTGGTAAGCTCCAAGCCTGGGGGTTAATCAGTTCTCATTCGCCAAGGCTAAATTCTGCTTTGCTGGGTTGCTTGGGCCAAGTTTGCAAATGTGGGAAATCCTGTTGCACCTGCTGAAGAGCACAAACCATCACAGACACAATCCCTCAGCTCTGCAGGCTTCAGCAGGGTCTCAGGAATGCTTCAGAGAACTGCCATGTGCAAAAGCACTTGCCTTTCTAACTGCATGCTTTTGAATGTATACTGCAAGTGAAAAATTACCCAGTCTGAGGCATTTTATTAAAGAGATGTGCGAGACTGAATACACCAAGCACGAATGTGTGAACCACTTGAAAGCACTGTGGACATCCACCAACACTGACAACTTGTGAGGCAAGTTTCCAAAGATGTGCAAGGTGTCTTTACGTAACACCACAGTCTGGGACACACTAACACACACCACACACAGCGAAAAACACACCCTCTTCTAAGTGGAGCATTAGCCTACTCCTGCACCAGTGAGAAATGGCAAGTCTGACTACCTGGAGAAAAAGGGGACACTGATGGATTACGGCCTCTAGCAGTGCTGCCTCGCTGCACACCTTGAAAAAGCAGCATTTAGTTAAAAAAAAATCTAAAAGTGAAGGTGGAGTGGATGCCAACCTGAGCCTGAACACAGGCAGTGCCCTGGTTGTTCCATCTCTGAGTGGGATGGTGACTGACATGTCTCAGGGCTACATGCTCCAAATCAGCACCCTGTACCAGAGAGATCCAAAAACAGGGATAACGCCCCACTGAGCACAGTCACTGACAGTTTGGGAGGGATGCAAGTCAAATGTACACACAGCTCTATTTATCTAAGGCCTACCAGTACCCTTTGCATGTACTGAAGACCCAACTTCCTGGGTGAATTTACCTTGCAAATGAAATGTGTGCCCTGTTTTACACACCTGCTCCACAAGCAGAGAGCTGCCAGCCTGGTACAGCTCATCAGAGCCAAGAGAGGCTAAAACCAGCACCAGGAGAGCTGCCACACAACTCTAAACCAATTTGGGAAAACCTGCTTATTTGTTCTCATGCTTGAGGCTGCTGATTTCCAATGAGAGGCATAAACCCCTCCCCAAACTGGATTCAAGATGCTATGGAAAATTTAAATTAAAACCTTAATAAGCATTCACAATTCCTGCCCCTCTCCATAATACATAAATTAATGCAACAAGCTGTCTTGTATAAGAACATGTAGGCACCAACAACCTTCTCCCTCCAACAAGAGTTTATCTGAGGAGGTGCTGTAGATAGAAGGGAAGGAAAAAGGTTCCCAGTAGGGTTGTCTTTAGAAAGCTCAAGTCATTAGAGCCAAGGTTTCTGGTGCAATGCAAAACTAAAAGGATGCATGTGCTAAACAGTAGCGTGTCCTTCAGAAGGAAAAAAATAGCTAAATCAGGAACCTGCAGTATTAGGAGGATGCTTAGATAAACACTGCTCAACACACCGCAGCAGAAATGCTAATGCAAGTTTAGTTTTCACACCGGAGAGATTTCAAAAGATTTGCAAAGCTTTGATAATATTTAACATCTTTACTAATTTCCTTTTTGGTGCAATCATAAATTTACCACGGTAGCCAAAAGATCTGGGATGAACTACAAGTTCTAGCTGGCTCCAAAGCCAACAAGAATAATGTGTGCTGTTACTATTTTCTCTCAAAACATACCTCTGCAAAACTGACTCAAAATGAGAAAAGAAATTGTGAAACTGTCATTACAAAGAAGCATTTAAAATGCAGATCAAAGTGCTGCCTCAGAAGCTGTATTCCTTGCCAAATCATCAAAGCTCTCTTTACTCTCAATAGCTCCCCAAATCCTCTGATTTGAACGATAAATTCTTAGAGCTGAAATTTATCTGCTTTAAAAAATAAAACAACAATCAAAAAAGCCCAAATCCCACAACTCCTTTCTCTGCTTACCAACTTCGCCATTAACCAGCTCATTTGGAGCCACTTTCCTGTATTACTAAATTAAGTTTCACAGACGAGTTTATGCCTGCGTGCACACACACAGAGTACCCTGAGACCTCCTCAAGCACTGAAAACTCGTCAGCCCTTGGTGGTGGATGTGCGCAGGGTCTCTCCAGCTCCCAGAGGGGTGTGTGTACAGGGTCTCTCCAGCTCTCAGCACTGTGTCCAGGTTCCAGGTGCTGGCACTCAGGGAGCTGCTCCCATGCTCCGCGCCAGGATTGCCCTTGCCCTGCTCCCCTACACTCCTCACTCACCCATCGCTCCTGGAGGAGCCCCCAGACCACCACTGCATTCCCTGCAGCGAGGAAGCAGCAACGCAGCAGCCACTGATCAGTTCTGGACAATGGAAGTGCGGGGTCAGATCCTGCTGCCGCAGAATTCCTCCCTGTTCCTCCCTGTGCCGGACTCGGCTGCGCCGCTCGCAGACGGAGCGGGTCTGGGATGCATTTCCTCACCTGGGACCTGCCCGAGTGACCTACCTCCTGCCACCCAAAATAGTTATAAAATAATCACCCAGCAATTCAGCCACACAGACAGGAAGAACACTGCATTAAAACATCCCTGTCGACACCAATGATTCCTGAGCTTTACGGACGTCTGGGAGTGTGCTCATGGCATGAGCCAAGTTTCCACTCAACTGCAGCGAAGTGGCCCTTGTACCTCTCTCCTCACCCGCTCTCCAGCCAGGCTCTGTCACTTTGATGCAACCCGCCAGGAGCAGACACACCGTGTGTCAGAGAACGGGAGGGATCTGATAAGACAAACCACACACCAGTATGGGATCTCCCTCCAGGAAGCAAACTGGTTGGCAGTTTTCACATGAGACACCACTGCAAATAAATTACCTTTTTTTTCACTAATTAGGCTTAGCAAATTCTGACAGCTGCTGCTACCTGAATGAAACAACATCGACAGACATGACTGTACACTGAGTTACTCAGGAAAGGAGCTGGATTGTAATTACCCTTTATTAGTGACACCATGTAGTTTGGTACTTCCCTTGGAAAGGTCTCCTCATGTCTCTCCACTTATAATTTATGTTTACAAATTCATTCTAAAACTGGATTTATCAAACCACCAACTTCAGCCTGGGAAATATAAAATTATTAGTTTTTCTGATGAGCAACAGCAAATAAAAGTAAGAACATGTGTTTGTGGGTGCTCTTCTCTCCATTTACAAAGGAAGCAATGGTAGTAGCTGATTCAATACCCCAAAAATTTAGAGGTAATCCCAGACCCTACCTTGGGAATTCCTGGCTTTAAGGAAAAGAATATGGTTGCTGTTCCCCACATACCCTTCAGTTCTGGCGTTCTCACAGCCAGGATCTGAAAACACACTACGGAGGCAAACGTTCAGGGGGTAGAGGATGCCTCCATGCCAGAAAGTAAGAGGACTTACTGCAGCAAACATCCTGACACTGACTGAAAAGGAAGAATGAACCATGTCTTGCCTCCACTTGGCATTATAAATGATCACCTCTGATTATACAGGATCATCTCTGGTGCCGTGTGCTGGTCCTGCTGTGCAGCACAGCACAATCCAGGTGTTCACCCACAGGAAAAAAACAAAGTTTGACTATTTTGCCTGCATTTCCCCCTCTGTGTCTTTTCATTCTCCCATTCTACATCGATTACAAAACACCAAGATCAAAATCACTACCTGAGGGCACAAATAAACTGTAATTTTAATAAAGACCCCTCTCCAGGCTCAGGGAATCAGGCCTTTCCTTGGGTATGAAAGGTGGGACCCAAAGAGCTGGGACTGCAGAGTGTCTGGGTCCCCTGGGATAGCCAAGGGCACACACAGACAGCTCTTGGGCCACCATAAATAAAGCCACCAATGCTTTGCTCCTCCAGGATCATACCTTGGGATGCTGATCTCAGCAAAAAGCAGAGCTCATCACAGACACATAACCAGAGCCAGACATGGGGAACTCCCTGGTTTGCCTGAGGTCAAACTGAGATGCCACAAACTGAACATCCTCTGGGTAAGCACTTGCTGAAATGCTGGGAGCAGCTCTGGCTTCCCTCCATGAGGAAAACTTTGGGGGTGAATAAAGAAGCACGTGGTTCATATCCACTCTGCCCTGGAATAAGCCATAACTGCCGATGAGAGAGTGCCAGGAAAGAAATGCAGTGTGAAAGTGGAAAGAAGGTGTGATCCCTGGTCGAGCCACATGCATTTGGTTTGTTATTAAACCAAAGAATGTGAAAACCTAGAAGTCTTGGCTTGGACAGGAACCTGCTCTCACGGTTCGCTCAGCCCAGCCGGACAAGGCGCTGCAGCTGGGGGGCATCGGCCTCGATCCTGGGAGATGCAACGACGCCTCCCAAAAATCCCAAACGCCTCGGATAACACTCCTACACGATCAAACTGACTGCAAAGCCTGTGCCGAGAGCCGCCCAGCCCGGAGAGAGCTGCCCTGACAGCTCCCGCAGGGATGCCCAGGTGCCCGCGGGATGGCCGGGGCGGGCAGGTGCCGGTGCCGGCTGGGGAGGCAGGCACGGCGCCTCGCTCCGCTCCCCGCGCCAAATAATTAGTTATTTACAGCCTCTTCCGCCACGCCGGTCACCCCTGACCTCCTTCACCCAGCCGAGGCGATTAGAGCCCACTGCTGCAGACGTCTGGCTGCTTAGCACCGCCCGGCATATTGGCACTCCAGCCCGGCGGCGGGCGAGACTCGCGCCCCCGCCCCCAAAAAACCCTTTTATAATCCTAATCTGGGAGCGCCACACACAGAAACCAGCTGCTTCCTCCACCGCAGCGCCGCAGCCGCCATACGGAATAAAGCCGGCGAGGAAAAGGGTTTTGGGCATCGGTTGGACAGTTAACCTATTTAGAGGGTTGTAAATCAGAGGAGTTTGCGTGTTCCTCCCCGTGCCACTTTCCTGAAGCGTTCCTGCCTGGTAACTGAAAATTTTGGCTGAAAAATTAAGGAGCATCTGGTGGTAGCTGCTCTGAGGTTCCCTCAAAGTCATATCAGAAAGATACACAAAATCAAGCGACTGGAGGAGGAAAAACGCTGTAGAATGAATTTATCTCGGGGAGGCTCAGCTCTGCCCTTTCCACTGGAGCCAGGTGCAGGAAGCGATCAGGTAACAGCCCCTGTAGTGCCACCAGAGCTCTCCTGTAGCACAGAGGTGAGCCAGTGCTGCCCGCCATCAGCAGGAAATAAATAATAACATTGGTGATAAGAAACCTACCCCAACATGAAATAAGGAAGGGCAGCAATAAGGGAGCTCGCTCTAAGGCTCCCAGGAGCTCATGTGAACTCAGCACCTGAGTGTCAGGACCCCAGAGCTGGCAGTGGGCAAGGGGACATGTCAGGGAAGGACCTTGGGAGCATCAGGCACAAGGCTCCCACAACACCCATCCCAACCCAGGCAAGGTCTCCTCCGGTGTCATTCGCTGTTCCTTGTCTCTCACACCCCCATCATAAGCAGCACCTGCCTCTAATCAAGCCTTTCACATGCTGACAAAAATAGGGGGAAAATTATAAATTATGCTATTTCTAAAAAGTCAAAGAGTGAATTTAAAAGCCTGAGTTGTTCCAACAAAACCTCATGCCAAGAGTTAGACTGGAATAGAAGCTTTTTCTTCAAAAGTCATTACACATTTTAATTCACAACTTTTATCACAACCATGAGCCTTGCTCAGACAGAAAGTCTCATCTTTGGGATTCTGTGGGACACAGTTTATGTTCAGCAACTGGCTGACACAAAAAAGAACTGTATCTTCATTATTTATACACTGCTATTGGTATGCACATCTAGCCCGGCCTGTTAAAGTCAGGGAAGAATAATGGTCTATTCAGTACCGGTAGTGTTAATAAAATCAGGCAAATCCAGCTTAGTTTTGTCTGAACACGAATGAGATTAAATCAAGATTAAAAGTGCATACAGTACAAAGGGTATGGTTTATGTTAAAATTCAGAATGAACACATTTTCGTACACGGTATACAAATGCCTGCAGACCTTCTCCGGGACTCAGACACCTGAATTAAACAAGGATGAAGCTGGAGAAGGAGAAGGCAGACGACACTGGACAAAAGCCATCCAAAATACCAAGGGACAGATGCTCTGCAGCCCCGCTGGAGGTAACGGGGCAGATCCTGTGCTAGCAGAAACAGGCACAGCTCAGCTGGCTCTCCCTGCACGCACCGAGCGCCAGCCTGCCCCGTCGCAGTGCCAGGCATATATGCAAAATCCAGACTCTTTCCCAAGTTTTCCTTTTGGGCCATTTTGCATTAGTCTGTGCAGGGTTTGGATCTCAAGGCATTGAACAAGCGGCTAAGCAGGGTACAATCCTGACAACCCTCCCACTCTAGGATGCCTTGAAAACCTTCCCTTTACAGAAAATACCATTTGCTTAAAACTGCCAAAGAGCCCAACTCATTCCTCTCTCCTCAGCAGTAATATTCCTTCTCCCTCACCTCCGTGCACTTCATTTCCAAGAGGGAAAGAACACACACAGAAGTGGTGAATATTTAGGTCAGGCACTGCCCTCACTGCTACTCTGCGAGGGTTGAAAAATATTAATGAAAAAACCCAAATCGCCCTTCGGAAAAAAAGCCCCGAGGAGCTCGAGACGGGGAGAACAGGCTCCCAAATACAAACCCTACTCAAGTGTCCGGACTGCGGTGCCCCTCCGGTACCGAGGCGAGTGTGATTTACACGGGGGTAGCGCAGACCCCCGGGAGAGGCTCGGGAGCGCCCAAGCATCACCCTCGCAGGAGGGGAAGGCGCAGGGCAGGGGCACCGGGGCATCGCGGGGAAAGGGCGAGACGCGGGCGGTGATGGAGCCGCGATGGGGAAGAGCGGGGATCTCAGCCCCGGTGCCGGCGGGGAGCGGCCGGGGGCGGCTGATCCCGGGCAGCTCCGGCAGCCCGGCCCGCGCCGTGTCACACCCGCACCGACATCCCAGCGGCAACAGATGAGAGAGCGGGGCTCGCACGGAGGGGGGAGGAAAACCACTCCGGGAAAGCGCATCGCAGCCAAGGGTCCCGGGCGCCGCCGGGAGCCCCCGCGGGAACTTCCCCGCCCGCGGCGGGGCCGCCGGGCACTCCCGCACCCCGGGCACCTCCCGCACCCTCCCCGGGAGCAGCAGGACTGGTACTTACTGATCTCCATGCTCTGGAACAAAGACCTTTTGCAGTTGCATGTGCAGGACACATTGGGCTGAATAGCTACGGCCGTGCTGTTCAGCCCCATGAAGTT
>VXBC01013239.1:0-63553 GCA_013399945.1 Ploceus nigricollis
GTCCCACCACTGTCCCCACCTGTTCGGTCGCTGCCCTCCCGTGTCCCGTGTCCTGTCACTGCTCCGTTACTGCCCTCACCTATCCCATGTCCCATCACCTTCCCCCGCCTGCCCTATCCCCTGCCACCAGCTGCCCCGTCACCACCACTGCCAGCAGCCCCTGGGCACAGAGCTCTTCTCGCGGCCGAGCTGCATTTGTGTGTGAGCTGAGTGGGGAATGAACTCCCCGTGACTTGGGTTTGGGGGCTGAAGGGCACAGGTCGTTCAGCTGCTGGTCACCCCGCAGCCTGCTGGCCCCACCAAAGGCCCTCACCGTTCCAGCTGCATCACAAAACAAGCAGCCACACAGTGGCTTTGGAAGAAACTCCCTTTTCTCCTGGCCCATGGTAGAAGCCAGCAGCTCCCAAAGTTTAACCCTGAGATGCACTCCAGTAATTTCTCCACCTGCCCTCAGGATTTGTTTTGCTTGACACAAACTCTGAGAGTGAGGAGCTCCAGGGAGCACAACAGCATGCAAGATATCCAGTGCAGAATAGAAAAATAAGCCATTTACATTGTCATACATAATTTTATTTAAATTTTGCTTTATTTCAAAAATAATTAAGGGACACCATAAACAGCAGTAGGCACATCAGTGGAGTTTGTAGTCTGAGCCTCTCAAGACCAGATCTCTTGTGCCAGGTGTCATACAAGCACAGTCAAACAATTCTTGTCTTCAGGATGAATTTCTCATAAAGATTTAGGGCCCCAGTCTCACTCAAGTCAGTATTAAAACTAAAGCAGACTAAAAGGAATGCCGATAACATAAAATGAGTGGGCTTCTAGGCATGCCCTCCCTCCCCCAAAAGAACATTAGAAAAGATGCATCAAGCAAGAAGATATTTCCTTTCCCTTTTACTTGGGAAACCAAGGCAGGAGAAGATTAAATCTCTAGTCCAAAGCTGTTAATGCTATCTGTGGTAGCAGAAGGAAACTGTATTTCTCCATTGTCCTAGCTCAGTACTCAAACTGTTCACTGCCCACCTCTGTCCTCACCTGACCCAGCACAATCAGAAGCATCCTGGGAAATGCGGCTGGATACTGTAGGAGGGCAGGGATCGAGCACTGGAGCCTCTATGAGCTTATGAGCTGTTCGAGTCAGTTCTGGTTGCTGTCATTTATGACTTCCTTAGTCTACCAAACCATGTCTAGCTCAGACAAGCAGTCAAGATCATGCTAAAGAATTTAAAGCATTGAAAAAACATGAGTTTGATTCTTTAGGAACATAGCAAAAGTCTGATCAGTTTAAATCCTGCTTCAGACTGCAGTCAGGATTAGATGCTGTACTAAATTGTCCCCTCTGGGCATCACAAACTACTGGACTTTGGCACAGCATCCCCCAAAGGGAGGAGGGTCTTCTGTCTCGTGACATTAATCATTGTTGGAGGGGTGTATTGAAGAAGATACCCAAGGGTCTGCCTGCTGGTCTAGTTCTCGGGTGGTGCTCCGGGCTTCAGCGGTCATTCTCCGAAATTTCTGCAGGTAGACAATGATGAGGACAACCAAGATACCCTGGAGGAAAAGGAGGATGAAGAGAGAGAGCTGAGAGAGGAGAGCCAGGCTGCAGTACCAGTGCTGGCATGTGGAGATGATCTCATCTTCTGTGAGGTAGGCGATGATCCGGCCCTGCAGGTGCCCCGGGGAGCTGCACCTCACATCCCTGTACAGGCTCCGGTTCTGCTGCCACTGGAGCCAGGAGCGCAAGTAGAGGATGTCACAGGTGCATTCCCAAGGGTTGCCCTGCAGGTAGACCACCTGGAGGCTCCTCAGGTTGTCAAAGAGCCCATTGGGAATAGAGGTGAGCCGGTTGGAACCGAGGTGGATGATTTCAGCCGAAGGACGGAACGCAGTGGGCAGGTTTTCTACAGTCAGGTTTTTCAATGAGCAGTCAGTAATGTTGGTGGTGCACTTGCATGGCACAGGGCATATGGGTGTCACGAGTGGGAGGAAGCCAAGGAGGGACAAGAGAATTCCACTGTTCATTTTCACCTGCAAACACTTCCCTGGTGAGACTGGATGAGGTGGAGACCAGACACCATGCACTCTAGGACTGACACCACAGCCAAGGTCTTTTGTTGTTTTGTTCTGAGGATGAGTTTCTAAAGTTGGGTAATTTGGTGTCCTCCACTGGAGACGCGAGAGCTCTGAAAAGAACAGAGTTAAAAGAGAGCAAATTCCAGTCTCTCACTATAGGTGAAGGAATTTTCATGGTCTTCCAACCTGGATTTGAGGAGGGATATGAATACATGGCTACTGGAAGGCTTAGCTGCAGCCATCAAATACATTTTCACTAGTCCTCAGAAGTGTACAAGAGCTGCTCGTGTTTTCAGCATTACTGGAGGTGCATTATCAGGGTAGCCAAGAAAATTTCTGTCAAGGAATCAAAAACTAGAATATGAACTTTCTCATGCCTTATCATAGCTCTGGATTACATCTGTAAGCAAAGCTTCATTCATGCAAACTGCAAGAGGCGATTCAGAAATAAATCTACTGTTACCATGAGTAAAAAATAGCCTTTCCAGCCTTGAAAAGAAGTGATAAACAGTCTTTGGCTGCAGAGAAGGTGCTGACCACTGAGGATGGAGGCCAGTGGAGTTTTCATGCTAGACATGGCTCCAGCAGGTGAATAATCACCTGTGCTGGGAGACATGGGTCAACGAGCTTTTTTTGTGTTACAATCTCATGCCACTGCTGAACAGGAGCTGCTGTAACTTCTCCAGGAGAACAACTACACATACCTGCAACAAGGCAGTATTTTTCTGTGCTTGACAAATTGTAATTGTCAATCAATTAAATAAAATTTTTTAAAAGAGTAGAAGGTAGCATTATTGACTTACCAGAGTAGTTCAATCCTTGCTTTCTTGCTGGCTTTACAACACAAGAGAAGAGTCTCGAGGCAGTCCAGCCAGTGCAAGAGTGTGTGCATAGCTGTGTTCCCAGATAATCCTCTTGCAGCTGGCTGGCAAGATAAGGGTCAGGCTCATCCCAGGGACACCTCCCACATGAGGCCTTCCTGCAAGTCTGCTGCATGTCACCGGAAGCTGAGGCTTCACTGAGCAAGTCTTCCAAGAAATGGGAGCTGACACTGCTCACAGGAACATGTTTGCTGGGAGATGCTGCCAGTACTGATAACTGTGATTCTGGGCCCACAGGCTCAGCCCAACAGAAATGTTACGAAGTCTCAGTGGCATAGTAACTCAAAATGCACTTCAGACTGGAAGGTGATGTTACTGGTTTGTACCATACTCCCTCAGCACTGTGACCTTTGGTTTCCCATCTCATCAGGAAAACTTGGCAGAGTGGTGACACCTAGCACTTTCTGGGTGGTGACCCTCAGCTTTCCCTTGAAGCAGTGACACAAATCTACTACTTATTAGTGAAAGATCTGCTGATAGACATGGTCTTCCAGTCCATCCATCTTTCCAGAGAAAGGTTCTTCAGATGGCCCACAGCTCTTGACAAGTGCAGTTACTGAGAAAGACTGACCACATGCTTTATTTAGAAGCTGCATTACACAAATACTTCAACAGGTAAGTCCCAGATCAAAACTACATTCAGGCAGAATCACATCTCATGGCCATCGCATCTTCACAGACACTTCTCTGCCATCAGCCTGACCAGGCATACACTACACTCCTTAGCCTAAGGCCACCAGAATCACATTATGAAACTGTTGCCCCACTGAACTCAACTCTGTTACATTGTACTGTGGATATCCTAGAGACCAGAAATGATGAATGCCCTGAATGTGCTCGTGTTAAGAGAATTGGGGGTGCAAAAAATGGCAGAATGTGGCCCTAACCAAAGGAAATGTTATGCTCTGAAGAAAACAATTAAACTTTAAATTTTTATAAAATTGGAGCAGATAATTCCAGTTGTTTCACTGTGGTGGCCAGGCAGAATGGGAAAGATATCTTAGGCTAACAAACTAACCCAGTTTTTCCTGCAGAGTCTGCTTTCCACTTGGGAGCAGCTCAACTACAGCAGGGCAAGTTTGTTCAGCAAACTTACCTCATCTCATGAGCTCACTGCTATGTTTATTCACAGGCAGGTGTTCAGGCCAGGTGTGGCACAGAGCTGATCTAGAGCCAGACCTATTGTGGCTCTGCATGCAGCATGGACTTGGCAATGCTCTCCTTGCTACTTACAAACTGGATTTCCTGGGACTGGATCTTGCCAGCTGACCATTGATTATTTAGATACCACTCCTAGGGGAAGCTTGGATATATAAGAACCTTCAAGATCCTCTTGCTAGCTTCTGGAATAAACAGGCCAGAAATCCCATGCAGGAAACCTGCCTGAAACCTGCTCTGACTGAATTAGATAAAAGGAGAAACAGAGTCAGTTTTGCTCTCTCCTGCCCATAACGTATCACCAATGCTGCTCAAGTGGGCTGTAAATTAAACAGAAAAAGGTTGGATTTTTGAATGTGTTTATTTCACTGATCAATTCAGGTAGTAAACATTAATAATAATAATAATAATAACAATAATCTATTAATAAAATGGATATGTTTAAAAGGTTTCATTTTCTTTGTTCACAATGACAAAATGTTCAAACAGAAATTTACAAAAAAAAATATAATTATAATAACCCAACAGATGGCCCGGAAACATAGAGCCTAGGAATGGAGCAGGGGGTGAGGAAGGTGCATGGCAGGAGCAAGCCAGCATTAAAGCACAGCGGAATTTGTGAGGAAGAGCAGGGAATGCCATTGCAGAGCACAACGAGTGGGAGCCCCTCCTTTGAGGGGAGGCATGCAAGGAGGCAGCAGGGACTGCACAGGCAGGACCAGCACAGCAGTGGCACACAAGGGGTTCATGCCATGGATCCATCCTGTCAGGCACAGGGGCCGAGATGTACTAACAGCCCCAGCTGCAGCCTGGGATAGCTGTGGAGTGGGACACCATCCCTGCAGCCACTCACTCAGCAGGGCAAAGCTTGGCAGAGGCATGGGAATGTGCCAGGGGGTGCAGGGAGTGTATGTGAGGCTGTGGAGGGTTGCATGAGGGGAGGTGTTAAATTACTTTCCTATCCACACTTCTCAGTGCCAGAGCCACATGGCTAAGCTCCCTGTGTTCAGGAGTCTCTTCTCCACTTACTGTGAGAATTGATGCCACAGTACAACACACTCCTTAAATAAACAGATTCCACCTTCCAGGCCAGAATCTGAACCCCTGATGTCCCCCAAAATCAGTCTCTCTTTTCAAGCAGTCCCTAAATTCTGGCACTCAGGCCAGGGAACATCCTACAGAGACATGATTTCAGTGGTACCCCTCTGCAAAAGCCATCTCTGGTGCCTCACTCCTGTGTGGTTTTTCCTAAATGCAATTTGAACCATCTTTGCCAGCTGGTAGCCAAAGGCTTTAGCTCTCTGTAGAGGACAGGCTTGTGACCCTTGACTTGATGTAGGAGGCATGTGCACTGAGCTGATGGAGACTTCCCCACGTGGAGGGATGGGCAGATCCACCCTCAGCAACCCTGCCTGTGACCAGTGTACCCTGTGCTTTCACCAGCACACAGCACCTCTGTGCATGAAAGGTGTCAGCTGCTCTATGTCCATGCTAAAGGAAAAGGTCTCCTTTATCTTCTAGGAATGAATCTGTTCAAAAGAGGAAAATCTCCAGGTAGACAGGGCTCATTTGCAACAGAACACCCTCCTCACCAAGATTAGTGTAAGAAAAGAGGGGACAGGTACTTCAAGATGTTTCCTTTTATGTTAGCACAGACAAAGCTGAGAACTCAGCTGTCCATCTTTTTGGAAAACCTGGAGGAAGCTCCTGTTTCAGGCTACTCCACTGCTCGAGTAAGGACATCATGCAAAGAAAGGTTACACTTCCTCTCAGGTGCCTCAGTCCTTCATGTTACTGAAGTCAAGCCGAATCCTTCTGCTCTCCTAGGATGGCACTACCACTTAGGAGCCCAAAATAAGGGAGCATGAAAAAAACCCTGAACATTGTTGAACACTGCTCTTGCCCAGCTTGCACAGCTCTGTCAAAGGGCTTCCATCCTTACTTTGTCCTTCCACGTGGTGCCAGGGTCTCTCCCCTGCACCTACAGCCCTTGCTCTGGCTAAGCAGAGGCTCTGTACAGTGAATAACTGGAACCAGCCAACCTACTCACCACCTGGACAAACCCTGACAGGGACTCTAAAGCCCCAGGGAGGAATCAGACAAATGCAGTGCCTAGTAACAGAATCTAGAGCCTGGCTATTCCTGGCCAACACTGTGCTTCCTACCCAGGGAGATCTACTGGGGAGATCCAGAGATGGAGGAACAGATAAAAAAGGGGAAAGGGGGCAGAGGAGTCAGCCAAGAAGCAGATGGGCCCAGCCCATGGCTGCACTCCCTGGAGTCAGAGGGAAGAGCCAAGTGTCTCTCCCTCCAACAGCCCTGACTCCTGTGAGCGTGGCAGTGTTGCTGGCGAGCCCTGCCCTGTCAGGCACATCACACTCCAGGGCTCTGCTCTGACTGGACTCAAGTTAAAAATACTGCAGGAAGCAAGAACAGACAGGAGCTGCTGCCCAAAGAGTGCTTTTATCTCTGCCCAGCAGACTCACCAGCCTTCCCAGCACTAGGGCAGGAAGAGCCAAGGAATAAGGAGGGGGAGAAGGGCTGAGTGCCCAGGGGGAAGGCAGGGGAGCAAGAGCCAAGCCTGCTGGGCTGTGCTCAGCCCTAATCAATGACAGTCCTGCACCTGCCAGGCTGACCCAACACCTGCCCACACAAACTGCCTGCAGATCTCAGATACAAGCCTACAAAAACTGCCCCTTCCCCCAGGAGAAGCTTGGAGCCAGCAATGTGCTCATGGGACTGTAAAGCCTGGGGGTAGGGGACAGGTCTGCATTTTGGGTTGGATTTCAGCCCTAGGGTTTCTACCCCCTCCAAAGCAGTCTTGGCAAGTGCTCTGGATGCCACAGTGCTTTTCAGAGCAGACACTGAAGACACACTGCAGGTGATGACCAGAGCTAAACCATGAAACACCCTCACCCAGCTACTGCAGGGACTTAGGGTTCCTCTACCACTGCCTCCAGCCTGCTGTGGGAGGAAACCATGGCAGGGAAAGTGCTCACTCCCATCACCTCCTTGCAGGCAATAGTCAACAACTCAACCTATCTGCCAGAAAGATGTAATTGAGAACAGTTTTCTTGTAACAGCCTTGAGGCACTCAGTCTCTTGCTGTTCAGTGCAAACATCCTGGAGTTTTCTTGATAGGAAGAACAAAACCAACCAACTAAAGAAAAAACCCATAAAAACCTGGACAGGATACCAGGCAATCATCAGGACTCCTGAGCAGGTCAGTGCACAGAGGAACCCCCAGCCCCAGTTCTCTGGGCCAGCACTGTCCCCAGGCTGAGAAGCCCAAGCAGCGCAGGTCAAACTCACAGGAGGGTATGGCTGCCTTTACAATGCTTGTGCTGGCCCCAGACAAGGGGAACAGGGACTGGGGCACACCACCTCAGTTGGGAGTAAACACTTACGTGCATTGACACAGATACTCTAAGTTTGTACACCAGAGAAACCAGGACTTTAAATACCAGAGCATTCCCAAACAAGAGATTAGTACATAGGAAAGGGGGACCTTTTTCTTTTCTTATTTTTTTAGGATGCCTTAGAGATGTCCCAGGCTAGCTTCTTAAAAAAAAAAAAAAGGAAAAAAAAGAAATGAAAGAATAATTATTAAAAAAGAAATACACATCAGTAAACTGTTAAGTGAACAGCCTCCTCCACAATCCAGCTGGTCAAAAAGCCAGCACTGCTGCTAATAAATTAGAGGGTGCGGGTGCAGCTCTTGCCCACAAGTCTCTATACAATAGGAAACCTTTTCTAAATGTTCACAGCTCTTGCCAGGTCTCAGATGGTCACTGGGGGATCCCCTCTGCCCTCCAGGTACCCGCCTCTCACTGATCTTGCATCTGCTGCTGCATCTTCTGCAGCATCTCTTGCATCCGCCGTAACTGCAGGAGACACAGAAGAGAGAGTCAGAAAGGGACAGTGGATCCAGACTTGGCAACTCCTTGGAGCTGACAAGGGCATCCCCCAGGGAGTATTAACTCCTGCCTGAGCACAGAGGCACCTGTGTTTGGGGTGGAAGGGAGCTATGTTTCCTTGACAGAGGAAGCCACAGCTTTCAACCCTGTCCTCCACCCCAGGAGTCCACGGGGGGACACAGGAGTGGGAAGCCTCAGGACCACCTCTGTGGGGCAACTCTGGAGAAACTCCTGGGATTCCAGCTCCAACATCCAGGAGGGGACAGGCAGAAATGGTACTCACCTCCTCATCCTTCATCTTAATCAGCTTCTCTGTCTCTGTGTCTGGTGTTGGGAGAGGCAGGATAGGAATGGGGCTTTCTATCCTGTTGTCCTGAGTCAGCTTGCTAGAGAGATGGAGAGAGGGGAGAAGAGCAGTCACTCATGGTCCAGGATGGCTGGCTTTGGTGTCACCACACAATGACTGTGGCTCCCCATGGTAGAGCCACCAGCAATGCAGCATCACACACTCAACCAAGTGGAGGGGCTGTAGGGCAATCCAGTCCAGAGCTGTGGCATGCACTTGGATGAAGAATGAGACCTCCTGTTCAGGAGGTGGGAGGCATGAGACAGGCACAGCACAGCAGCATTGCTCTGAGGGCTGGGGTGCCCATGACTGCAGGTAGGGGACACAGGACAGAGATGATTTTCTGTCAAAAGACAGGAGCTCTCAGTACATGAAAAGGGAATGGTAGTAGCCAAAGAAGTCTGGGCTGAAATTGGAACTTCACTATGCCACTTGCACGTGTTCACCACTTGGAGTCACCATTGGCTCATTATTGAGCCAATTCCAGCCTGGGTGCTTAGGATCTCCTACCAAAACGACTCCCTAGAAATGGCCCTGTTTTGGTTTTATGAAACTTTTTCACTGGCAAGGAACTAATCATGGCATGAGAAACGGTACCAAACTGAAGCTTTCTCTAAGCGTAGCAACCACTTTTTCACTGTGCTCTTCTTTTAATAGACACACAGCCTACCTAAATAACAGCTGTGACACTGTTCACCCAGCTCTAGCATTTAACATAGTTATTTTGGGACTCCATATACTTGCTGCTGAAAAAACCAGGCTTGTCTGCTATGCTAAAGTACAGGGATACACTGTGTGTCAGGAGAATGTGCCAACCTGCACATTGGCACACATGCAGGACTGCTCCCTGCTGAAGCACAGCCATTCTGCTCTGCAACGTGGCAGCACAGAGCTACCCAGCCAGGGCTGGCAGGAAGTGGAGGGAATGGTTCACAACAGAGGAGCCAAGACCTACTTAAACCCAAGTTTTTTCACCAGTATATCAGTCATGGAAGGGAGAAGGAAAAGTAGAGGTCTCAAATGAGAAGCCTGTGAGTGTTCTCTCTTCTGTTTTCTGATCATTCTGACTAAAACCACAGAGCAACAAATGCAAAGGGAAGACAATGCAGAGAAATCTTTGATGATGTGTTGTCTTACTAACTGCCTGGGCCCTGTTGTCTGAGAAACAGCAGCATCCCAAGGGTCATGTTATTATTTAGACATAACTGCAGACCACAGAATGCATTCCTGTTCAGCAATGCACACAGCTATCCCTCACCAGAGAGACGGTTTATCCCATTTTATTAGGCTGGATGTATTTCATCCACTGCTAGAAACAGCTCTTCAAAAGAATCTTCAAGCCTATTTCTTTCTATCTGCATGGGGAATCCTCAGACAGCAATGTGGATTCTCAGAAGCATTCCTGCCTTGGGTTCAGGCTGTGGGAAACATGCTTGGATTTGCTATTTTAGTTACCAGTGCCATTCCTGGAGGCTGCAGCCCAGCAAGTCCCCAGCAGATCCACAGCCTCCTGACCAATGTTGTGAGAGCAACCCCAGCTCCACAAAGGGTGACAGACCCCTCCCACCAGAGGTGGGGACACACCTGGTCATTTGCTGGATGCACTGAGCTCGGTAGTTCTCGTAGTGGACGTCGCAAGTGACGTCCTTCAGGTCGTGCATGTGTGTCCGGATCAGCATGTTCCGCAGCTTCACGAAGTCGCAGTGTGCCTGGTTTTCCACTGTGGAAGCAACAAGGGGAGAGTGCCTGGATATCACACCTCACCAGGCCTCTCCAGGGAGCCCCTTCTCAGCTCCTGGACACACAGACTGGACTAAAACTCCACCCCAGGGCTCCTTCCTCATCATCCCCTGCCACTGCCCTGGCACAGGCCTCAGTGGTGCCCTGCATTTCTCAACTCTGAGGCCAGGCTGAAGGTGCTGCTGGGTGCTGAAGGCACTGTGTTCCCAAGACCTTTTCTGTATAAAAGGATTAATTAAGCAGGTACAGCAGAGCCCTGAGAGAGCATCCCATGGAATGGGATGTCACTGTTATAACCACAGTGGGCACAGCTGGTGCTGGAGGTAAATTGCTTGTCTGATCAGAATTTAGGACTTCTCAAAAGGCCCCTGTAGACAAAATCAGCCCCTGAGGGGCAAAGCCAAGAGCAGGCAATGGAGAGCTGAGAGAGCTGAAAGAGCTGCTGTTGCCATGGGGAGCCTGGCTCCAGACAGCGCTGTGGGAAGCACTGTGCTGCTGTGATGATCTCCATTTGCTTCTCTGCAGGGCTGGGGAAAACCAGCTGTATCAGGCACAGGAGTTCACAAAGTTGATCCTACTGCCAAATGCCAGTAGCCTAACAGGCACATCCCCCTCTGGAGCCATTGAGAGAGCAGAGCCAACAGCTGAGCAGCCCAAGCAGCCAGCACCAGCCCATGAGTGCAAACACAAGCTTTTGGGACCTAAAGCTGCAAGGTCTTAAAGCAACAAACCAGCAAGGGCAAATCAGCAACAGCAGCAAAAGCCATTCCAGGGTTATTCTGCCTAAGAGCTTTGTGAAATGTCTCCCTTTAGAAGGGAAGAAAGTTGGAGACAAACACTGTGCATCAGCACAGCCTCCAGCCCAGCAATTCCAGCACTTACAGGAGGAGCAGCAGAGGAGGGAGTGCAGGAGGGTTTCCAATTGTTTGGCTGAGGGCAACAGCTTCTCCCCAGAAAATAAACAGGCAATGCCCAGCCTGCCCTGCTTAATAAGAAGCCTTGTCCTAGTGCACGTTAAAGCTTTGGCATTCATCCATTCACACTGGAGCCTCTCTTCCTCAGTCTGCAATGGGAGGGTTATTGATATACTCCCAGTAACACAGACCTCCTGAGCCAGTCCCGGTGCCTCTGTCCCTACCCTACCTTGTCCCCTGCCATGTGCCAAAGGTGGCACAGACAGTCCCAGCTCTCCCCTGCCCTCCTGTTGGAAATGCCTGTCTGTCCTTGCCCCGTCCCTGCCTGCCTCTCCTCCCAGTGCTCCCAGGCTCCATGCTTACCTTCCACAATGCCCCAGGGGTAGAGCCGTCCACGGACCCGCTGCCCTTTCGCCTCCACCACGGTGTTGCTGCCGATGACGGCAAAGGGAGCACTCTCCTGGAACAAGAGGCACCGCTGAGCCCAGCTCAGCCCCGGGCTGCCCATGGATCCCTTCTCCAGGGGCCAAGCTCAGGCACAGCAGAACAGCAGGAGGAAGGTGCTGGTAGGAAAGGCACAGGGACATCCACACGTGCCACAGAGCAGGGCACCACAACCCAGTTGCAGAGAAAAGCCTAAAGCACTGGGATGTACAAGCAGCCTAGTTCCCAGCCTGAGCTCAGCTGTCCTGAGGGAAGCTGCATCTCTGCAGGTGCCTGCATCCCTTCACTAAGGGGAAGCTCTACACAGAAGCCAGAGCAAAGAGGCTGGGACATCAAGCAAGTGGGACAATGTATGCCAAGAGCAGGAATGTACAGACTGTGCTCCTCGCCGCTCAGAAGGGATCCAAGCCCATTGCCCCCCTCTGACAGGAGAAACAAGGCCGTACTGCATGCACACACAGGCTTGGGAGGCAGTGAGGAGTGGGCTGCTGGGGCCTCCAGATATGCCTGTATAATCATGTTGTGTCCCCCAATGCAACTAATGTGTCACAGTGGTGCCCAATCACTCAAAAATCTCTCCTCCTTGCTGATGGCATCACCCACAAACAGGGGCTCAGAACTGCTGTACAACCCAGCTTTCATCTTAAACACACAGGCTGGGGCAGATGGAGGAAAGACTGACACTGCCTGGAGGGAGAGCAGAAGGGCCATGAGTTCGTGCCACACTTGACTTCATGGCACCAGCAAGGACATCAGCACCTTCTCCAGACCATCTACCACATGAGCCAAGGCTGTTCCCTGGGTAGCAGTAGCACAGGCCTTCAGCACAAGCAGGGCAGCTCTGGCTCCTTCTGGACTGACCCACATACCCATGAGCCTGATTCCCCAGACCCTGCTGAGCAGATTCCTTACCTTCAGCTCTCTGTCTTGCTGCTTGAACTCTTCATCTTCATCAGAGTCACACTCAGGAAACTGATACACTTTAATGCCAAATTTGTCAATCTCTTCCCGGATCTATGTCCATGCAAGACAAAACCAAAAGGATGTAAAATTGAACAACAGAGAAATGCTGGGTTTATTCTGTTTGTGCTATCATGGTTTGCTATAGCCTACAGATGGCAAAAGGATTTGATGTTTCTTCTACAGTCAGCCTCTCTGCTGAGAGCAGAGCACGGCTGCAGCTGTATGTGCAGACACTGTGTCTGTGTGTGTGTGTATGTATATACACACAAACACGCTGTACAGACACATAAATACATATATGTCTATCTGCCCTCCCTCCTCAGCTCATCCCTGCCACTGCTTCAGGTATAACCCTGTTCAGAAAGAGCATCTCACCCTCTCTTTCAGCTTCCGGATCTCGGAGGGGATCAGGCAGTCGGCTTTGGCAATCAGGGGCACAATGTTGACCTTCTCATGCAGGGCCTTCATGAACTCAACATCCACAGGCCTCAGCCTGCAGCAGGGATGAGGGACACTGTTAGCAAAGACACACTGGGCAGCTCCCCCTCCAGCCTCTCTCACCCACCCAGCACAAAGGGAAAAGGATGGCACTGTCACAAGAGCCTGTCACTGGGACAGCCCTCAGCTAGGGCTGTACCTCCAGGAAAGCTGTCTCCAATTTTAGCTGCTGAGTCTCTCATACAGACACTGGCTGGGTATTTGCTCCTTTGCAGGCCAAATACTACCCAGATCACAGCCTGGGGTCTCCCTCCAGCTGTCCTGTACCACAGGCAGCCAACACAGCCCCTTCAGCTGCTCCAGGCTAGGCTGACACATGAGCCAGCAAGGGGTGGGGACCGAAGGCAGCTTAAAACTCCCTTTCCTACACATCAGTTCAGCTTAGCTAGATAGATACAAGTCTGCATGGCATTATTTCTCCTGATTTTCAAATCAGGCTGTAAGGCCTGAGGGAGATCTGCTGTGTCTGTTCACAGGCAGTCTGTCCTGCCAGTGAGGGGAAGGGAGTGCTGTGACGCTTAGCAGAGGGAGAACATCTCCTGTGCAAACAGCCCTGGCAGTGTACAAGCTGCTACAGGGCAATCCTCGGGCACAAGGGTCTTCCCTCTGGACTGAGTCACCCCCAGGCCTGGAGTGTGGGCTCTCACCCATGCCCAAAGGGAGAGATGAAGTAGAGACAGCAATGCACTCTGTTGTCCTGGATGTTTTTCCGGTTCAGGCCACTCTCATCACGGAAATACTGCTCAAACTGCTGGTCAATGTAGTCAGTGATGGGCTTCCAGCTGGGAAGGGCAATTCAATCAAAACAAAATCATCAGTAGTGTCTCCTGTCTCCTAATGACTGTGAGGTCAAGGACAAAAAGGAAGGCAGCAGTGCCCTGCTCACCACTCAGTGTTGTTAACAGCATCTCCAAAGCCTGGCGTGTCCACTATGGTCAGCTTCAGCTTGACACCCTTCTCCTCAATGTCCACCGTGTGCTTGATGATCTCCACTGTCTGGTTGATCCTCTCTTTGAACAGGAGCATGTGAGTTAAAGCCAGGCAGTAAAGCTGGGGATCCCCACTACACCCATGACAAGCCAGCTCCCTTTTACCACTGAACACAAGGAGTAACACAGGTTTCAAAAACCCCAGATCATGCCCTAAGGAGCCTCAAGGGGGTGGTACTGCAGGGGCCAGCAGCAGGCAGACAGACTCCAAGAAGATACACAAACCTCTGAAGTGCCTGTAGCCCTGCTGTTCTGAACATTTTGTCCAGTCACTGAGGAAGGGGAATCCCTACCATACTCCAGCATCCAAGAACAAAAGACAAACCTCAATATCTCATCCCAAAGTGCTAGTGCTGCTCTGCAGCTTCATCTTCCCTTCAAAGGACAGAAGAGCCCTATAGCCAAACTCTTTTTGCTCAGTTCTAGTGCCTTAGCAGACACAAAGGAGAGCAGAACCAAACAAGAAGGCTGGGATCCAGCCAAGCTTGTAGCTGCTGCTGAAGCAAGGAACCAAAGTGCTATTCCTTAGGACAGTCCCATTCACCCTGCTTTGCCCCCAACTTACCCTCTGCATTGAGGAGCTTTCTGTCTTTGTAGAGGTCTGTCAGGAACAGGCTATTCACCAACGTGGATTTGCCCAGGCCCGACTCTCCTAATTGACAGAGCACAAAGGGGAGGAGGAATAAGCAAGCAACATGACCCACTAATTGACTTACAAATGAAACTCTGACAAGGCTTTGAATCCTTAGCCAGAGGAAGCAAGAGAGACAAGCTGTCAGGAGCTGTTTATTTGCACTACATTTTTCCAGTAGTGGAAAGACTTTTGCTGCAAGATGTCTCAATCCTTGTAAAAATGTGATCTCCCAGCTCCCCCATTCTTCCTCTCCCTTCCTTTCCCTTGGTCCCTGTTTGGCCCTGCCTTCACCACCCAGAGCAGTCACTGTTGGAGGAAAAGCTTGCTCGAGTGGGTTATGAGGGGTCAGGAGGGGCCTGTTCCTCCTGGGGGAACTGCCTCAGGCTGGGGAGCAAAGCAGGGCCTGAGACAAGGACCAGAACAGAGTGAGGGGAGGATCCAGGCGCTATGGGAGCACCTAAGGGAAGTAAGGAGAGCTGGTTCCCTCCACATACCCACCGTGTGGCACAGCCACCTCCATCCACGGGCATCTCACCTGCAACCATCAGGGTGAAGTCGAAACCCTTCTTCACGGATTTCCGGTGGACCTGGTTGGGCAGAGTGGCAAAGCCCACGTACTGCTTCTCATGGTCCTGCGGGGCAGAGGGGGATGGCAGCAGATCAGAGTGTGCCACCCCTTCTGCTTGAGCCTCACACAGTGACAGGGAGTGGGACTCAAAAAGCCCCTGGGGCAGAGCCAAGGGCTGGAGGAGAGGCGGGTCCCTGCCCTGGCAGCAGTGCAGGGCAAGGCACACACCTCCTCTGGGCTTAGGGACTTAGCCCTTCCCATAGGTGGGCACAAAGGGACATGTCCCAGCCACAGCCCTGCTTGGCTGCTCTCCTGGCAGCTTCCCAGCCCAGAGAGCACAAGGGAAAAGGCACATCCCACCATTCTCACCAGAGAGCACATCCAGGGCTGCTGCTGACAGACAGCCTTCCTAACTCTGCTTCATCTGCACAGTCACAGGCTCCCTTCACAGCAGGGTCACCAAATGCCACCTCTCCCCAGGTCATTTCCACATCCCTCCCTCCAGAGGCACGTGTGCTACATGATGCAGAGCTCTGTAATTAGCACCCCGGGGCTTGCACTGTCCTGAGCCATGTCTAGAGGAAGGTACAGTGGCTCAGCTTCTGCTTGACCTGAGAAGGGATTATTTCTTGCTGTGTCACAGCCACTCCTGGCTGAATAAGAGGAAATCCTGAGTAATCTCTTGTGTTATTTCTGAAGAGACCAAAGTTCAAGGAGCATGGGAAGTGGAAGGATGTGGAAATATTGATAATAGAACTAAGATGATTTAGTATTACTGGAGTGTTACCTACCACCCAACCACCCCCCAGACAGAGCTCCTTGTCCCTGAGTGCTCCCTCACAGCACAAAATCCACAGGCACCTCACAAGCATGGCATATGCTCTGTACAAGCACACTAAGCCATTCACAAATGCCTGAGCTAGAGACATGATAGACTCTGCATTTCGACGTCACTGAATATAATCATACCACTGGGATTCACACCACAGACACATCCACAGAGCCAGGAGTTCCTCAAAACTGGCCCTAGCTCCTATTCCATGGATGCCTTCAAGCACATGACTGTCCTCACCCATTCTCCAGGCACAGCAGGGAACTCCTCAGTTCATAAGTTTAACTATCTCCATTCCTGGGCCACACACTCAAAGAAATACAAAATATGATCCAGGGTGCCAAGCTTAGGGCAATGCTGACTTGCACCTATTTCCACACTGCAGATGGGCAACGTCACTCCCAAGCAGCTCTCTACAGGTGCAGTCCACCTGTGTGAGAATCCCTGGGCATCCTCAGTCTGACAGACTGCAAAGTTCCACTGGGGACTGAGCAAGAAGACAGAGTCTCCTCCTCCAGTTTATGGCTGCTCTGGAGCTGCCCACTGAGATGGAACAGATGTGGCTGACAGCCATCGTGGCCCAAGGATTCTGTCCTTTAGCACTGTCACTACTTCCAGCAATTGAGGTTTGGTTTGGGTCTGAAACTTGGTCATTTTAGCCCTGAGTGATTGTGGGTTCTGATCTCCCTCACCTCCCATAGCTGAAACAATGTTGTTTCACCACCCCACAGCCCAGAAAGGCAGGAAAGGACAGAGAAAACTAAATTAGAGAAATGGGGAGAATTAGAGAGTGCCCAAAGTGCTCCACTGGCAGCTGTAATGACTGATCTGAAAGGCAGTGACATCCCGAGCAGCAGTGCAGCGAGCGGCAGCCAGACCCCGGGTGGTGAGTGATGGCAGCTGTGACGAGCTGCATGCAGCAAAGCAACGCCTGCCTGGGGGACACCACAAACTGCCACCCAGAGGGCTCAGTAAAGGGCAAACGAGGTGTGCAAAGCAGAGTGAGAAATGTGATAACAGCAAGGTCACAAAAACAAGGAAGAAAAGACTGCTTCCAGTACCAGAGCTGTCTCCCAGCTGCTTCACTTCCTGGTAAAACACATCCATGAGCACAGCCAGAGTGGACACGTAACAGCCAACTCCTCACAGTAAAAGGTCCAGTGTGTCCCAGCAAGCACCACAAATATACAACATACTTCCCTTTTGTGCTTCTCCTGCCCTGATCTTTACCAGACTTGTGAAATAGTACTAGTAGTGTGCTAATGAAACCACGGCTGAGGCTTGAGGTGTGTTTCTCTTGTTTTGCTTGGTTTTTAACCTAGGTGACTAAGGGCTGACAATGGAGACACTGGGGAGTTGCTCTGGTGCAACTCCACTTACTTCTGCCAGGTGTAACTGGCTGAACCTGATCTCTCATTTCTGTTCAGCCCAACCAAGAGAGCATGGATTTGCTGTACCTCTGGTTGCCTCCCCATAGCTCCGTGGAATCACGATATTCAAAATGAGCAAATCCCAGCTGGTGCAGGACACTGCCCTTTACCCATGACTCATGTAGTCATTTCCCTTGCAGAAAGGAAGGTCAGTGCTGAGTGCAATACCAACAGAACAGCTTCTCTCACTATGGGAGGCAGTCAGACCTGTGAGGGCAAAAACCGTGTCCCCAGCCATGGACACACTGCAGAGCCGTGTCAAGGGTGAAGGCAAGAGATGCAAGGCAAGTTGTGAGGAGGGATCCCCTTCCTATAACAGCCCTCTCTCAGGAACAGCAGCGTGGTCTCTGCACCAGCCTTGGCTTGTGGCTCTTCACCTTCACTTCAAGACACTCAGTGTGTGCTCCTATCCCAGTCATATTCAGGCACTATGTCAGGCATGTAACCGCCACCTCTGCCAGCATGGCAACATCAACACGGCACTTAAGGAGCCCAAGCAGCCTCCTGAGCCTGGTGTGTGCCTTGCCCAAAGCTCTACACCACTCACCACCTCCAGGCACCTCCACTGCCTGCAGAGCAACCATGCATGGGGTGGAGAGGCCTTGAAGGGCTACTGACAGAGATAGGGGGCTTTCTGGGTTATGAAAAGCTAAAATCCATTAATTCGATGAGAAGCTTGGATGGAGGAAGTTCCTAAATGCATCACAGCCCCTTCCTTGTGCTTTTGACCCTCACAAGCCAGGTCCCATCAAGCTGACAAAAGCCAGGACAGCTGGTTCCTGCACTGCGCTTCCCTTGCCAGCTCCAGCTGTCAGGAAAAGGCCTCAGCCAGCCAAGCCAGCAGCACTCTGGCACAAGGAGCCCCTCTCCCATCACCTGCTCCATGCTGCTGCCTTTGTTCCCGCTGACATCCCACAACCACGTGCCTGGGAACATGCCCCACACGCTACCACAGAGGCCACTAAGAGCTGTGGCCAATCTTTGGGACCCTGTCACAAACCAAAGCACCTCAGGCCAAGAAAAACACACCCGTACTCTCCCTTGGCACACGCTTGCTGGTTCACCAGACATTACAGCAACATGGCACATCCTCGCATCCTCTAACACCCTCTTCAGGTGGCCCGGGCTTCCCGGGCAGCCAGTGCTCTCCCTGGGAGTTCAAGCCAAGCAACAAAACCCTGGGTGGGCTCAGGATGTGTTGCACAGAGGAGAAGCTATCCTGGTACAGAGCTGTCTGCACCTCCAAGGCAGAGTACAGCCTCCATCACTCCTGTCCTTCCCAATTCCCTCCTCACGTCTCTGGTGGATGTGCTGTTTAAAACAACCCAGGTCTCACGTGACTTCATTCAGCCTGGGGATAAAAGGGGCCTTGCTGGGTATATTCAAAAGGGCTAAAATTAAACATTATGGGACCACAGCAAATCTGAAGAATAATCCGTGTCAAGGTCTGGAGCAAGCCCCAGAAATGATGGAGCTATGCTAGGACCCTGGCGCCTCTGCCTCTTCAGCACAAGCCATCCAGCTCCCTTCCCAGGCAGCCCTTCCTCCAGCCTTTCCCCTCCGGCCAGGCACGGCCGCCACATCCGCGTCTGCACGGACCAGCACAGCCCAGCCCTGGAGGAGAGAAAGACCATTTGCTTCCTTTCATTGCAGAAAGCTGCATAAATTCATAACCCAAACAGCCCCCGAGGCATCTGCCACGGACATCTGCTCCTCGGGCCTGGGGCTGAGCACAGGAGAATCGGCAAAACCACTCGGCCACCAGCATTTGCTGAAGAGAAGGAACTCAGCCAGCAAAGCACAGCATTAACACAGTGTTAATTAACACAAATCGGACTGCGTGTGGGCATACATAGCGCTGACTCCTGCCCTGAGCCCCCCCATGCACGCACACGCCATTCAGACAGGGAGTCACTGCCTCGGGTAACCGCACAAAAGCGTCGCGCATCTCCCAGCTGCCCACCGCGCCCCTCGGCCCCGGCCCCGCGGGGGCTGCTCCCCTCCTCTCTGTGCCCGCCGTCCCTCCCTTACCGGCGTCTTCCCGCTCCTCTGCTCCCCAGAGCGCTCATCTTGTGCTGCGCGCGTCTTCTCGGGCACCATCCTCCCCCCTCCTGTCCCCGCTGCTCCCCGGCTCGCGCAGTGCTATAAATACATCCCTGTACCTTCAGCTTGCCTGGGTGGCTTCGCTGTGCCTGCGTCCGGGGAGACAGCAGCCGCTCCACTAACCGCTCCTGAATAATGATCGAATCCATAACCGCGGCTGGCAGGACGGACGGACAGCCACGGNGGAGGCTCCCAGGCAGCTGCCCGGGATTTCCTGCCTCCGCCTGTGCCGCGGGAGGAGCCTGCCAGCGGGGACAGGACAAAGGCCACCGCGGCCGCAGGCCAGAGGCGATGTCTCTCGCCCCGCCAGTGTCCCGCGGAGAGGCTGTGCACGTACCGGATGCTGTCCCTGCCGTCAGTCTGACTCCGCGTGACAGATGGGCCTATTCAGCTGGAGGATTTCTTACATACCCTGCCTGATGCAGCCGAGACAAAGGTTTGCTGGAGGAAACCTGCTCTCAGCAAAAAAGTGCTGCTTCTGGCTGTGTGGGTGAAGGTCTCAAGGGTCCACAAAGCCCCCAAAAAGCAGAGTTCAACTATAACCCACAAATTGCAGTCCTGATTGACGTGTATCTGTCCCCATGTGGTGCAGGCTGATCTCTTGTCTAGTCCAGGCTCTATTGCAGCTGAATCCAACTGGAATAGCAGCAGATGCATTCTGGATCTTACAGCAAGCATTCAAACTCTGAAGATGTTTCAGAATAAGGAAGCATCTGTGTGTTCATTAACCAGATGAACCCAACCCAACAACAGCCCAGCACATCAAAAAAGTCATTCAAATATCAAGTCTGGCTTCTGAACCTATAAAAGCTGCCTTCCAGCTTTTCTGTGCAGCCATAGAAACTGAACAGGAATTTAGATGAAACAGTCAAAAGCTCCTAATTTCATATAATCATTCTGGAAACCGGGGGGTTAATACCACAGCATGTATAATAAAGTGACAATACCACAGCATGTATAATGAAGTGACAGATGACAGCACTGGTGGTGCTGGAGGAACCTGTCCTTTGCCTCACAGGTTCCTGCTCACCAATGGGAAGGACACAGGCTGCAGCCATACTCCTGCCTCGCTCTCCACCAGAGCTGCTGCTGCTTCTCTGGGATCTGCAGGACTCCAGCAGTGACTCCACAGAGTGCCAGACCAGCAAGGGCTGCCCTGGTCACCTTGGGCCACGACCCAGGGCCTCCACCATGTACCCCAAGTCTGGCTGACACCAGGTTCTGTTATAAGGTCCTGAGTCACTATAATGTGCAGTAGCCTGAAGTCTGGGAGCAGCTGTGAGTGTGCAAATGAAAGAAGAGGGGAAAAACCCCCAATGTTTTACCTATGCTGCCATCCTATAAGCTGACAGAGGGTGATGTCAGAAGTCAAAGGCACAAGATCCTAAAGGCTGATAAAAATAAACGGAGGAGAACTGGGAAGCACTCCCAGAGCAGGAAAACCCCTGCCATACAACAGCTGTCATACCACACGTATGAAACCCTTCTCCAAACCACCCTGCTCTGCCAGCAGCATCCTTAATTACACCCACTGAGTTTTGTTCCCAGTTGTTTCTGCGTGTAGCAGTCAAGCAGAAGGCCTGGACTGAGATCCAGGTGTGGCAGGAATTGCCACTGCTCAGAACACGTCCCTGTTTGGCGGCTCCGCCCTCCCTCTGCTGCATTGCTCCATTCCCCAGGGAGCTGACAGCCCTGCACTGGTCTCCCTGCTCAGTGGTAGGTCAGGCCATGCTCATGACACCTCTTCTTCCTCCTAGATTCACCTAATCCTTGCTTTCCAGGACTGGGGCACTCTCCCACCAGGGTCTGCAACTGACACACAACTGAGGAGCAGTGACAGCACCACGCTGCCTGCACTGGGCAGCAAGAGCAATGGCTTGTGGCACACCTAAGGTGCATCCAAACCTTCTTAAGATAACAGGACGTTTCACCAGTCCTTCCACACCATAAACCACAATAGCTGCAAGCAAATCCTCTCCAACTCCAATGAATTTGCATGGCTTGGAAAGCTCTTGTCTGAGTACCACAGGCCACATGGCCACCAACCACAAGCATCTTCCAAAGGCACATGGAGACATGCTGTGTCCCCACGAGCCCACTGCACCAAATCAGAACATTCTTTTGGGCTGGGATCACAGATGAAGTCAACAATGATTTGGTTGCAACAAAACCACAGTGTTGTTCATGGCCCCAGGAGCTGTGCTGACAGTGCAGAGAGGAACAAGGAACGACTGTCTCCTGAGTGTCTTGAGCTGTCACACATCACACATGCTGTCAGGACTGGCAGCCAGGGAGGAATTCCAGTCAGAAGGCCATGCCTGACGACTCAGAGAAAAGATCAGGAAAAGAAACAGAAGAGTAGGTCTTGGCTACAGAGATCGTCTTAAGACTGAGTGGCCAATGCAACGGCTTCCAAAATGCTGAAGGACAGTCAACTGGTGTCAGCCTCTCCTGTCCCTCCTAGAGACAGGAGAGATGCTCATCTGGCATCCTCAAAGTCACCAAACCATAAATGACAGACTCATTTGTGTCCCTCAGATGTGCTGCATGACACACCCAGAGCTGTTGGCTCAGGCTGATCTGTGTCCAGACTTCCCAAAGACAGCCAAGCCAATCTTGTTTTGCCCCTGTCCTTTCTGATCACAATCCTCTTTCCACACAGCCCTTAGAAATGCCCAGTGTAAATCCTGGCCTGCTCCTCCAACAAGAAATCTGATGTACACCATCCTTAAAAGAAGAAAAACAGAGGACATCTCGTGCAGTGTGCAGCAGAGCTCAGCAGGGGAAAAACTTGACACTTCCAAGATCTAGAGCAAATCCAAAGTGTTTTCTTCCACTGGCACCTCTAAGCTCCTCTCCAGGCAGGTGCTTGCAGCAGCAGCTCGGGGGTCAAACTGGCTGCAGGATCCAGGTTTCTGAGTGTCAGAGCAGACAACCCCAACCTGCCCAGCCCCAACATGCCAAACAGTCAGCAAGGGCAACACAGACTTGGGGTGCACCAAGTCCTTCCCACCTCACAGACCAGCCCTTTGTCAAACTGTGACAGCAGAGAAGTCCTCCACCTGCAGGGGAGCTGTTTTCTGGCAGAGATGCTGTGGCTTAGGGACTGCAGTGCTCAGGCTCCATCCTTGGTGAACAACTAGGAGCACGTCATGGAAGGAAAAATCTTCAGCCTGATCCAGACAGATGCTCTTGAGCAGCAGAGAGCCAGGCAACAGGGTCCCACCAGGGATGCACCCAACCAGCCTGGCCTGCATGGAAGAGTGGTGAAACTGCATATCCATGGCTTCGCAGGGTCAGCAGAGTCACGTAATAACAGCATTTATGTTTCTTCCTCTGAAGCAACTAAGCTATTTTCAGTATTCCCCACAGAAAGGAAATTTTCTTTCTGGCTGTTTTCTAGGACAAAGGGAAGGGCAGTTCCAGAGAAGCTGTTTGCTCAAGCTGAACAGGAGCAGCAGCAGGCAGCAAACCCATCGCCAGCTTGGACCAGGGCAATGGAGGATGAGGAAGAGCCAATACCCTCCATGCATGTGCATAGCTGGGAACCTCCAGGGCTCAGTTACCACCTTCTTCTCCTGCTGCCTCCTCTCCCATTATAAGGAACATCAGTGCTGACTTCAGACAGATGAATCTCATGGTATCACAAGGTCTGAACTCTGATGCTCCATCACCAGCAGAGCTGCACACTCACCCTGAGGCTCCTGCTGATCTGATCCAAAGGAAAAAGCCTTGCTGATCTAAACTCTGATGAATAATTTAACCTCAAACTTGCAAGGAAGGCTCCATCTAAGTGGCTTCTGGGAGCACCAGAGCCCTGACTCTTTAGCCAGGCTTCATCTTGTGATGCTCAGGAAAAAGCAAGATACCAAACAAGAAATGCAGAAATCCCAAAACACAGGATTAATCCTCTGTATGTTCAGTGCCACAAGCATAATCTGCACAGTAGCAAGATCTCATCTTTTCTTTTACCTATCCCACAGGTCAAACTTTTAATTTCCGCTCAAAGATCACTGCTGCTTTGTCACATAATCCCTCCAGAAATGTATCAAATTCTATTTCAAAGGTATTTATGCTCCCTGCTTCCACTTGAAGTGCCTCGTGCTTCCCAAGAAGCACTGTGTGACTCATGCCATGCCTCCACTTCCAGCTCTTAAAAGGAGCGACGACCGTAATTTGCCTCCTGCTTGTATAAACTCGTGACTTGCTCTGGAGTGAGTTCAAAGAGCTTCTCACACCCAGGTCCTCATTTAAGATAATCTGCCCGATACAACAAACTGGGCAGACGTGGAGCTGGCTGGATGTCTTCCAGCAGCCCCTCGGTCGCTGCCCGCTGCTGTCCGCGGGAGGAGCCGCGGTGCGGTACCGGAGCGCTCCGCGCGAGGGAGAAGCCGGCGCACGCAAGGGCCGTGTCCGAGCGGGGAGCGCCCCGGCGGCTTCCCTGGCCAGGGCCATACGGAAATCAACGTACAGGTCAAACCTGCCACCCTCGCTGCTTCCTCCGATTTCGAACGTATTCCTTAGCACAGGACAGAGGTTTCCAAATTTAGCCTGTTAAGACAGAAGGAGAAACCAGGTGGTGCAAGAAGGTCTGATGTGAGCACTACAGTCTGTGGCAGTCTCGGCACTACTGCTGCTCATGTCTCCCTCCAGCTCTGCAGCACAGATCAGACTTAAATAGATGCCCGGCCTCTCATCTCAAAGCTACAGCTGGGAAACCCAGGGAGAGGCAGAGCAGAGCCCTGCCAGCCCTGGGAAGCCAGGAACAACAGTGTTTGGGAGACAAACAGGTACACATTCCTCTGGGGCACACAAGCTGGCTGGGCTGAGAGTGGTTTGGTGGAAGAGGATAGAAAATAATGGTGATTTATCCTCTGCAATGGAAAGGCACTGCTTCTTCCAGCTCTCAGGTTCTCCATCCAAATGACAAGAATATCAGTTTTGGAAGTTCTTGATGCATATTAACATACATGAATAGGAAAATGTTGGGGACAGGATCCTACAGAAGGTGCAGTTTAAGTTACAGGTAGTGGTCCCAGTCCTGCGATCCTTACTCACCGAGTAGTCCCTTTGAAATAGAGACGACTGCTCACGTGAGTAAGGGATGCAGGATCAGGCCTGTCTACCAAAGAGGCTGAATCCTGAACCGGAGAGGAGCATTGTGAGACACCTACGCCCGGTCCAGCAGGAGCTAATCCAAGGGCATCACAGGGGAAGACAGTCCAGGCTGGGGCACCACACCTGCAAACAGCACACTAAGCACAGACCATGGAGAGCAAGGTAGTGGACAACAAAGATACTCCACTCAAGCAGAAATTTTCCTGATTCATTCCCAGTTCACCCATCTCATGGATACTCCCAGGTCTGCAAGGAGATCTTTCTTAACCCTGCTGTCCTCCCAGCAGGCTCCTGAAAACCTTTTTGGGAGAATGAAAGCCAACTGTCTTGGGAGAACTCCCAACCTCTATCTTCCAGCTACAATTAACATAACTTTAGGAGTAGCTGATGCCCACAAGACAGGAGAATAAGCCCACCAAATAATTTTAAATTCAATTAATTAAGAGGGAAAAGGCAGCAACTCTCTGTAGCAACTTTCAGTTCTGGGAGGCACCCAAGGAGAGAGAAGCTGGCCTCAGACTGTGTGAGCAATAACCCCGAAAAGCTGTGCAGAACAAGGAGAGAGAGGCACCTTCTCCTTCCTAGGGGGTCTCCTGCAGGTCTCTATCAAGGACTCAGACACCCAGGCTCCAGCCACACACCCTCCCTCCCTGCTGTCAGCTGCCTCTGCAACTCAGTAACACGAAGCAGAGTCTTTGTGCACCTTGAGACAGCAGAGGCACACAGGGACCTTCACCCTCCTTCCCACTCTCACACCCCTGGGCTTGCAGCCCCAGCCCACTTGACCGAGATGAGCCTGCTGAGAGAGAGCCATGCACTCACCCTCCTCCCTTTGCACCAGCACAGCCCTTGCTCCACCTCCATACAACACAGCTGTACCTGGCTGTGAAGTGCCGTCCCTCGGAGCCTAGCACGGGCCAGTGTTCCTGGAGGAAGCAGCTGTGTGCCTTCCAGTCTGCCTCAGCTCGCTGTGATGTGTGCTGGACCATCTGCTATCCCAGAGGGGTCCCCCAGGAGCCTGTTTCCCAGCCCCGCCATAAAAACACTCTGCAAACGTCACTGCCCACATCAGCCTGCCCAGGGCTGGGCCCTGTGTCGGGACTAGCATCTGTCTTTGCAGATGGATAATTAGATTCCCTTTCCATTTCCTTTCCCCTCCTGATGGTTTCTCTGGCTGGTAGTTCCCCCGCAGCCCTGCACAATCCAGCAGCATTAGTCAGAGAGAAATTTTGCTCCCTTCCTCCCCAGGATGTTGTTCTTGGTTCAATATGAACAGCAGGAAGAACTGCATGATGATTTGAGTGCTTCATTGCAGTCGCATTTGTCCTTTTCAGCCTGGCAAACACAGGCTTCCCTCCCATAGCTGCACCCTGCCCCTTTTCCCCAGGTGACACAGAAATCACAGTGTGAATTCAATGAATGTGATGTTGTTGGCAATTGGAAGCAATTAGCTAATGTGCAGGAATATGCAATCAGCTGGACTGGGGCTGCAGCACACCTCCATTTATGAGCAGTGGTTCCAAACACTCCTTTTGGGCAGGGCCTAAAGAAGCGTACCTGATTCTCAGCCATGGTGTGAGATGCTCTCAGAAAAAGATCATAACACCCTCCTGCAGGAAACCTGAGGAAGAGATGGAGCAATGATGAAATTGGGGTAATTTAACACAGAGCTGTAACTCAGAGCTCCCAGAGAAGGAGAGGATTGTGTGCCCAGATGAAGTATCCAAAGAGATCCTCACTGAGCATACAAGATTGTCTGTCCTCCCCTGCCACTAAGGAAGTGGCTTTCTGGGAAGCAGTACTGATACCTGAAGCCCTGATGGTTGCACAAGCATTCCCAGGACCTGCAGAGATGCACAGACACATGAGTTCCACCTGACAGAGAGGACTTATCCTGCTGGGATCCACAACTTTCCCACAGTTTCCCCCTCATAGGAGATGTACAGGCTGAAGCTTTCAGAGACAATCTGTCAATTCTGTCCTCTTGTACCCTGTGTTCTCCATGGGCAATGTCCTGAATCCATGCAGAGCACAGAGCTTACAGCCCTCCAGTGCAAACCATCGAGACTTCCAGCAGCTCCACAGCACTGCCTGGGCTTGGTAGCTTCTATTCTGCACGTGGCTGTAAAAAGCAAACTGCTGCCTGCTTCATGCAAGGGGCTTTGAAATGACTTTCGGAAGATTCCAGGAGCCTGCAGCTGACTCCCTCCCCTGTGATCCATGCCAGCCCACTGTTGGCTGCCCACCAAGAGCTGGATGCAGGGTTACCCAGCTGTGCCAGGCTCACAGGCCATGAGGCTGAGACACTGCAGCCATCGAACAGTCAGCACCTCTTGCACCATTTGCAGCCTGGCTGGGCTTGCCAGGGCCTGGCACACACCGGTGCCCACACCAGATCACGGCGGCAGCGAGGCGCGGTGTTCCCAAAGGGCATCACAGCCCTGGCTGCCCAAGGAGGTCCCCAGCACAGCTGTGGGACCACCCAGGCAGATACAGAGTCTGGCAGTTGGCTGCATGAATGAAGAAGAAAAGGTAAGGGCAGCAAGGCAGCTGGGGACCAGGATTGTTCCCCACTTGCCTGTGGTTTTGCAGCCATCCAGCAGTGACATCGGCTCCTTGTACCCTGCCATCACAGACACTGAGGTTGTGCCTGGGGGGCAGCTGTCAGAATAATCAAAAACAGAATTAAGAAATGCTTTCCAACACCTTTCTCTCCCCTTCTCAATCACCTACTTGCTCCAGCAAACACCAAGCCTGGTTACACCTTTGCTGCACAACTCACCGCTTCCCTGTGCCCTGCAGTGTGACTGGAGAGTCACATTTTATGTGATGATGGGAGAAAACTTCAAGTCACTGAACATCTAAATCAAACTGTGTTGTCAAAGGGAATTTAAATGAAGTTTCTTCCAAGCTTAAGAGTAATAGTCAGTAACTGCTGAATGTTGCTTCTCCCTGTCAGGGAGATGTTGACCAGTAGGGCAAAAATAAGACTAGTTAGTCTGAGTTCGTAGTGAAACAGAGCAAAGAACCTTAGATGAAGAAGTATCTGGCTCAGAGTCTCAGCAGGGATTGTGTCAGATACTGGAGGGCTCCCCATGCCCTTCCATAATACAGGTGTGAATTGCAAGGTCTGGAACCCACAGTAAGGATGGATCACACTTACAGCACCATTTACCAAGACTGGTGGACAATGACAGGTCCCAGTGGCTGTGCAGCACCCAGATGAACACTCTGCCTGAGGTGCTGCAGGACACAGCACAGTTTGCCAGGCTAGGGGGTCAGCTCAGCAACCTTGGTGCTCTTGTGACAGGGGGGCAGTAATAGGCACCCCAGCACAGAGCCAGGAGCCCAGCACAGCCCACCAGCACAGCAGCCTTGTCTGCTTCAGCCTTAGACTTCATTAGCAGTTTTGCAGCAGTGAGAGATTCCTACCAACCGCTGAGATGGAGCCATCTGTTTCCATTTATGTGCTGGCTCACAGGAGCAGCTACACAGCAAAGGACTCTAGAGAGGGTTTGCTCTCCTGGGCACACAGGGAGTGAACAGCCAGTCAGTTGGGACAGAGCCTGAATTCACCCTCCTCAGTGATCTAATACCTCCCTTCTGCAAAATTAACACCTGGGAGGCACTGCAGCCCTCCCCCTTTGATTTTGTGACCAAGCTCCACCATTAATCCACCTACAGGCCACTTCCCTGAAGGCACAGAGGACTTGCTCCCAAGTGCAACTTACACCAAATTACTGCTCTGCATGGCACCACAGCAGAGGAGGGGCTGATAAAGCTGTTCCCACATCTCTTGGCCTGCCCTCTTAAAGCCAAAAAGAATCTACCACTGGTAAGCCAGGATCCCTAAATTAACAGCTACCAGGCCCTGGTTTTTTCTATATCAGGGTCCTGCAGAAACCAAGTTATGCAAAGAGATCTTTACCCAGACACCTTTTCCATGCATTTGTTTTTATGTACAAGCTGCTTGGGCCAACCATGTACCCAGCTGCCCCACAAAAGGTCAAAGCATGCTTGTGGTGCCTGTGCAGCACACAAGCACAGAGTGGAGATGAAAATGGCAGCAGGTACCATGGGAGAGTCTAGGCAGCTTCCAAAAAAGGTAGCAGGAGGAAAGGGATAAAAACTGGGGACACCCTGTGTGGAGAGGGCTACGGAAGTATTAGTCCTGTCTGGCAGCTGAACTTTGTGAGGACTTTGCCACCTTGCTTTACCAGTCACACCTGCTTGGGAGGGAAAATAAGTCTTCTTACTCAACAGGAGGTTTCGTACTATAAAACAGATTGCTTAATTCTTGACAGTTTGTGTTCAGAAACTACCCTTTTCCTGTGTATGCTACTTCCTCTCTGAGCACACATTTTTTCAGAGCCAGAAGAGACGTTATGCTCCTCTCAGCCTGCCCATGGGCCCTGCAATTCCCTTCAGAGATTCCTTCAGTTTGTAAGGTTTGGTGCCTGTGGTGGACTCACAAAAACAGCAGAGAGCAGCAGAACATATTCTAAGTTCTCATCTCCTTCACAACAAAATCTTCCTAGTCTTGACTGGAGAGAGCAGAACTGAGTGTTCCTGGAGAACACTCTTAGAATACCTTTCTCTTAGGTGAGAAAGGATGGAATATCAGGACAGCATGAACAAAACACAGCAACACCCTGTGATACTGCAGTAACAGAAACTGGCTGGACAAAACTGCCACAAAACCAAAATCCTAAAACATCCTACACAGCTTCTTGGAGGGATCCTTCCCAACATGGTCTTGTCTTACTGCCCCAATCCCATCACCAACTTCTTTGCCCCATTGTGGTTTTGGTTATCTCACCTCCAACCATGCCCCTCTGCAGAGGCCAGTTCTGGATCACTTGGCAGCCACCACCATGCTCAGTCCCACGACAACATGGCACTGATGCTGCAGACAGAGATGGGAGAGCAGCCAGACCTCAGGTCCATTCTCAATAGCTGGAAAAGAGCATTCTCTGAAGTGTATCCTCCTGTAGCTCATGTGTCTGGTGTAACAGCCTGACCACAGGAGCTCCCCTTGCTTCTCCAATCTGCCTTTGCTTTGCTGTCACATATTGTCAAGCTGTCCCACTCAGCCCTGCTCTGCTGAAATCTTCAGGAGACATTTCTCCTCAAAGCTCCAGATAGAGTGACATTGCCATCCTGATCCATTACAGCCCTGTCCCAGTCACCCTGAGGCTGCTCTTGGGGACTTAATACATTGCAAAGAGCACACACAGCTTCAGGCCATAGAGCACAGGGCTGCTGAACCTGAGAGACCAGGGGAGCCCTGCCTCCTGCCATTCCCAGCCCACCGGGCAAAGCTGTGCTCAGGCAAGCAGGATCTGCTGCCAAGACCTCCCCCAGAGAAGGAAGAGCCAGTGACCCTGCCCTGAATCAGGGGAGGCCCTGAGCAGCACAGCAGGGCTGGGCACAGAGCCCTGAGTTACCATCCCAGCTCCAGAGCTGACAAACCTCCCAGCAGAGGCAGTGCCTGGTACAAAGCCTCTTTTGTTCCCGACGCACGAGCCCGCTCCAGGCTGCCGCCGGGACACATCTTTATTGTGCCCTCCTGACTTCAGCAACAGGCAAGGCTTGGGGATAATGGTCCCTTTCTGGGATGCTGCTGGGGCTCACACACAGAGGCCACAGATGCAGGGGGCTGCCAAGGTCCTGAGCCCTGCCAGGCAGCCAGCACTGGCACCGTGCATCTGTCACCACTGACAGCAGCACAATCCTCTCCTGGGGCTCCACTGACCCAAACTCCACCTCAAAGACATGGCAGAGCTCTTCTGTAACCCAGCCAGCACCAGTCACCTGTGATTGCACTTCAGTGTCGTGGGCACAGCTGTGGGATGCTGAGCAGAGAGGAAAAAAGGGGCATTTCTAACACAAAATATCTGTTTGTCTATGCACTTTGGGACTGTTTCATCACATACAGGCATGGAGACAAGTCTGAGGCAGGAAGGAGGAAAGTCTGCAAACTCTTGTCCTCACTGTGACATGGTCACAACAGGATTCATTTTCAGTCCCTGCTCCCAATGCAACAGGGAAGAGGGGCAGGAAGGCTGAAGAAAGTCTCTTGCTAGATCCCATGAATGGTTAAACTCTCCCTATTTAGCAGTGGTGGGAGGGGAATTTATCTCCAAGCCAGAGTCTTGATGCCACCTGGGACAAGGCCAAGAGAAAAGCAAATTCTTCCAGTCAATTTATCCCCTTCCAATACTGCTTACCCAGCTACAGGGAGTTTCTGCAGCCACACAGCCACAGAGACATGAGAAAAGTCTGCTTTTATTTTCCCACCCATAGCCTACCACAACCCAGCATCTCTTCAGCTTGAGTTGGAGCCAGAAGACAACTGAGCTTAAGGGGAAGTGGCTGGACACCCCCACACAGCTTGTGAGACAGCATTTGGAAGCTGTCCTTACTGAAAAACATGGACATTTACTGAAGTCCAGAGCTGCACCTGGCAGACCAGCTCCAGCATCCAGGATAGAGCTGGGCTTGCTGAACACAAGCAGAGTCCAAGGACTCCAGGCTCCAGCTGTGCAACAGAAAATCTTGGCCACCTCAAAATAGCAGACATCAAGGCAGGAGGAAGGGCCCTTTTCCATGTCAGGAAGCAGAATTATCTCGTCATTTCTGCAAGTAGCATCTGTGGTCTCATGTGCTCCTCATCACTATCTGGACCAGCAGCTGACACCCCAGCTGGCTCCCACCCCATGCTCCAGATCCTCAGATCTCCCCGATTTCTCGCTGACATCTTGGGTCCTAAAAGGCAAAACCTTCAGGAGGGCTCTGATCCCCTTTTCTGCTGATCCACAGGATCCTCAAATTCAAAGAACCCAGCAGGGACTCTTCCATCCACGCACATACCTTCAGCACCTTTCCACACAGCACATGATCACACTTAGCGTGTTTTCCAGCTGGGCACAGCTCAGCACCCTGCAGGACAGGGCTGGACCTCTCATCAGGAACTAACTGCTCTGATATGTGACATGTCCAGCTGTTTTTTTGGGACTCTGCTTCTCCTTCCTACTTCCCCCCACTCTAGCATGTAGAAAGATGACAGCAGAAAGATAAAAACCCTCACAGCCATCACGCACTTACCACCCCTTTGCACAGCAGTACACCACTGGGCAGGAGGCACAGGGCTCCCCTGGAGCCTCAGCCCCTCTCCTGCATCACTCAGAGAGTACCATAAGATCTGGCTGGGCCTCCAAACACTGCTCCACCTCAGAGCTGGAGAAGGATGAGGTCACCTCCAGTCTGAAATCACTTCCGTTCTCAAACTGCTCCCAAGACTGTGCCACAGATTAAAAAGAGTGGGATGGGTGGGGAGGGAAAACCAAACCAATGGAGCATGTTCCCCATTAAGAGCTCAACACTTAATTTATCTCTGCCTCCCAGTCAACTGCCATCTGAGCCCTCTACCCTCCCTCCTTCCCCTGCAAGAACAAATCTGGCAGAAACTGCTTTGAATTAACAGCAGGGTATGGCACAAGCTGCACGGGACTACACTCAACCCCCAAATCCAAACCCAAGCAGAGCAGTGGGGAAGAATCACAGCTTGGTGTTGTCAGATGAACTCAGCCACACTGCTCTGCCTTGTGCCAGCTCCAACTGCTGACCTCCAACTGCAGCAGCCCAATTCTATCTCCCCACACACAGGGCTGGAAATGGTTTGTACTGGCAATGCAGCACTGAGCACCAGCCCCACAACCCTGTGGTCTCTCCAGCACAGCCCCATTCTCCACTGTACAAGTGGCCACACTGGCCAAGGTGGGAGCAGGATTCTCCCACCTGGATCAGACAGCACAAATGCCTGAGGAGCCAGACTGAGAAAGGAAAATGAAAATTAAGGTCGCAGCATGGGGGAGTCCTAAGGAAAAGGAGCCTTGCAGTGGTCACACTCGGCCAGGAGAAACCAGACTGACAGTTCTGTGGCATACTTTTAAAAACACATTGACCACAGATGAATCAGAGTCTCATTGTTGGAAGCTCTAACCTGACTGCAGTACCCAGCAGTGCCTCAGGCACTAACGGCCACCACACATCACTGTCATACACACATACTCCTACACAGTCATGGGTTTTTCCCCTCACCCCAGACTTTGCTAAAAACAGGAAGGCACCCAGGTTTTGTGGGTGTCTTCCAGAATTCCCAGTCTCATTGCAATGGCAGCCATTGTATGGGGCCATTTTGTCAGCAAATACAGCTGCTGTGATCCATACCCTGTTTGGAATCCAATCCAGCTCACACATGCACATGGCCTTGGCCTCACTGGTGACACAGCAGCCACTGGGCACAACCCCACAGGGTGATAAGAGCTATTGCAAATGCAGTGGATAGAGGAACAAGGGGCAGAGCATGCTCGAGTGCAGCTATCGATCACATGCTGCATAATTTTAGACTGCCTTCAAGCAGATGGAAGACTGGGTTGTGTGTGCTGCCAATCTTGTGATGGTTTCTTTGGATCACACAACAACCTTGGGGCTGAACAGCAGGAGAAGTACAGCATGACTGCATCTCCCAGAGAGCACTTTGTTTCTCAGCCTCTTTCCAGAGGCCAGCCCTGGACAAAAACCAGCCAAAACTGCAATGAAAGTGAGACCTTTCTTCCTTGTGGGCTTCAGCCCTTCTAGAAGCAGTGGGCATCTGAGAAAGGAATTTCTCTCAACCCCTGGCACCAGGCATGGACCTGGGCTGTTCAGGTAGCTCCTCTTCAGCATAGACTAGGAATAAATACACTGCAGGACAAAGAGGTTTCAGCAGATGAAGCAGCAGGCTGTTCCCACCTGGCTGCATTCCCACCAACTTCTTTCTTCCAGTTCTGGCTTCCCACCTGTAACTCAGTAAGATGCCTCAACACAGTGAGGACCTGGTGGGGAAGTGACTGTCCAACAGACAGGCTGCCTTGCTGGGGAGATGAGGAACCACAGAGCTTTTACACAGCAGTGCCTGCGAGTTCCCATTGGGGAGCTCCAACAGCAATGAGAGGAGCAGGGCGTGCTTCCTACCCTGAGAAACACCAACCACGACAAGGAAGGAACAGGTCTGAAGTTGAACGTTTGGGCTAAGGGGAATCCTGAGGCTCAAGTGCCTCTGGGAAGCTTTAGTTGTGGTGTGATTGACTCACAGGGGATCAGAGCCACTCCTTCATCAAAGTATGCTGTGTATCCCTAAAAATCATGGCCTCCAGACAGAAATGCCTCTAGACAGAGCTGTTATATCTTGGGCTTCAGTTCCACCACCTCTGAGCATAGAGAATTTCACTGCAAACACCCACATCTACCCTGGCTGGGCCAGTGCTGTCTGCTGAGCCCTTAAGGATCCAGTGCTGGCGAGCACTGAAGAAGGATCATGCTCTTCACCCTGCACCCAGACACCCTGGAGAGCTCCAAACCTTGTTCTCTGTTCCTTGCAAAAGATATCAACACTGCAAAAGATAAAAGATCTGCAAGAGCAAAGCCTGTGTGAGTTTTCCATGCTGTGATGAGTCTGGGTGAAGCAGAGACAGGCACATGGGAGCATAAGGCCTCAGGGCAGTGCACTGCCTGGCTCCTCAGCCCTGGATTCATCATCCAGAGAGCAGACTGCAGCCAGCTCCACTCTCCCAGGGTGCACATCCCTATGTCAGGGTGCAGAGCTGGAGCACAGGGGCGATCCCGCCGCAGAGGGCCCGTGCTCAGCACACAAGACAACTGCCAGGCACACAGAGCAGTCAGAAAGCAGCACAGCCACTGTGATAAACAGTGACTATCCGCTAGCCAGCTCCTGCCAGGGAGACACAGAAGGGGCTTAAGGAGAAGTCTGAAGGAAAATAAAGAGGACAACTTTCAAAAGAAGGTGGGATGAGCTTAAGAGATTAATCCGCAATGGAACATCTCTGCTGAACAGATCCCTAAAATAGAAGCAGCATTGTAAAAGTTCCAGTTCCAATACAGAAACCAAAATGTTAAATGGGTCTGTCACTCCTGAGCACAGCCATGATCCTTTCACAGAGCTACAACTCTCACTGATTTTTTTGAGGCAAAGATGAAAGGGTCATTCAGAGCAGCCTGGAACATACCTCTTGCAGTATTTTCCTTCAGCAACCCCTTTCCTGGACCTAATCCATGGACCACAGCACATGAAAGGCAGCTGTAAGCCTGGCACCAGGTGTGTAAATGCCGAGGCAGCAGCAGCCTCCTCATGGGAGATGGTGAGAGCTCTTGCTACATAGCAACTTAGATCAGAGAGGGATGGTGGGGGAACAGCAGTGACAAGGCTGCTCACCAGAGCCAAATTTATAAAAATACAGGAGGTATCTAGCTCCTCAGTTTCAAAGCAGTTAGGCACTTTCATCTGTATTAAAAGAAGGCTGTCCCTTGGTTCCTATTATTGCAAATTGCCTAAAAAATTTGCCTTTTAAATAACTACATTGTACAATGGCCTTTGTGGGAACGCTCATGTTTCAGCCTATTGCCTTTCATCTCCACACCACCAACCCAGACCAGAGGAATGTGTCAGCTCCTTGGTTAATCCAGAATGTGCCAACAATTTCAGAGGCACTGCAAGCAGGATCACTTCATTTGTGGGTGGAACAGCCCACAGTCCTGGACTGGCACAGTGGGAAACTGCAAGGCTGTGGCCCAGGAGAGGCTCCACAGACACCATTGCCATGCAAACACTCAGTAACTGCCATCTTGCCACAAGGCCCCTTTGAGCTTCATACTGGAACAAGAAGATCAGAGCTGCTGTGATCTTACAAAAAAAAGGCACTGGGTTTACAACCCAACTCTGCAATTTTGGTAAATCTCACCACTGATAATTCAGTATAAAATACTGCAGCCAGACTAGGCAACCCAATTTGACCAGGACAGATGTGGAATATGAGTATTGTCCTGACAAGGTCTCAGGGATGATATTTTCTACTGAATTCATGACTGCCATTTTGCCTCTCTCCTCATCAAAAATTACAGCCTTAGGAACAAACCTTATCACCCAACTGGGCTGCAGGAGACAGACACTAAAGTCATACATCTTGCAGAGGGTTATTAAAAGACAGACATTCAAAAGTGCATTCTCTACACCACCTAAAATCCTTTCCACCTTAAGATAACAATTTCTTCTCTTAAAAACTGAGAGAGAAAGCAATCACAAAAGGTTAGTGTCCCATGCTAAATAACTACTGTCCTTGCATCAGGACCACAACCCAACCTTTGAACAAACAGGGTTCTCCATAACATCTGTTCTTTGCTGATAATATCCCTGTGACACCGGTCTTTGCTGCTATTTCAGTCTTGATTTCCACTATAAAGTTTATCCAGTCAGAGTCATCAATATACTCTCTACTTGCCCTGTAGAAAAACGGTTATCAGCAACTCACTAATAGAGTCCTGATTGTAAGGAACAGATAACTGTGGAATCCTCCCTCCTGAGAATTCTTCTGTGGTATTGCTGATTTCATAAATTTCTTTCTGGGCTCATCTGAAAATAACAAAAATGATGAAGTACACGAGATGTAAGATGAGAGATGCTAACATAGCAGGCACTGGAATAGCAGAGTTCATGCAGATGTCACCTTTGAGATGATTACATTGGATTTCTAGAAGTCAGAATGAAACCAGATTAAAAAGATATTAGAGAAGACAGGAAGTCATTTGACTGTAAACGCTGTGGCTGTTGGACACACAAGGGGCAGCAACACGCAATGTTAGAAAGAACTTGGAAGCAATGGAGTGGAAAAAATTGCATTTGCTAGACTGTGTTTTCCTACAAGGCAACCCAAAGGAAATGGAAACAGCCGTGTAGGTAAGGCAGAGCAGCGAGGCAGGGTGGGGAATGCTCCTCTCAGTCCATGGGTTAGCGGAGAGCCAGCACCCCCATGCAATGTCAGCTCGAGTGACAGCCACAACAGGCCAAGAGTAATTTGTCACTCGCAGCCCTTTAACAAGAACTGGGTGCAAAATCAAATTAGATACCCACGAATGGCTCTTAGGATGTGCAGCACAGCATGAAGTCAAACCTTTACACGTTTTAGGAATCCAAAGATAACTATCTTCAAGCAAAGCCTGGAACCACTGTCACATGCAAAGTGAGGAGGGGTTCTCTTGGGCTTCTAGCCTGGGCCCTGACTTGCCAGGCCAAACAATGATCTCTTGGGATGTATTTTCTGGGATTTATTTTCTCAGATTTATTCTCTGTGTGGGCTCTCATCCCACTGCCCCTCGCAGGCTTTTCAGGCTCATTTATAAACCATTGCCTTGAAAATACAAAGCAACACCTGCTTCCTCTTCTGAAGAAAACACATGCTGGCCTATTACTGCAGGATGCCAGCCAAGATGTGGGCGGATGCCCTAATTATTTTCTTTTTTGAAAAATAATGAAGAAAAATAGTTATTTGTCATGAAGGAAAATCCCTAATCAGCTAAGGGACAAACTCTAGGTACCCAGTACACATGAATTCATTGGAGCCACAAGGAAGCTCAGCCCTCGAGCATACGCAGGGTATCTGAGGAAACAAGAGCAGCGGTCTCATGCAGACATTTCCTAGATGTCCACTGCCATTGATGTCATGATAAATGGGATCTGAGTCCTCCAAAATGTCCAATATGTGCTGTGAGCTCTAACTTACAAGGACACACTTAACTACCAAACACACCCAAGTGCAAGATGCAGCACAGGAACAGCTGACGGGAAGAAGCATCCACACACTTCGCAAAGAAGCAGACGATGGCTCATTGAGCTTTCAAACTAACAAGCCCCATGACATCCCTCATTAGCAACCCCATGCACACACTGCACTGCTGCCACATGAGGGGCAGCTCCAATAACACCATCACTTGTTTACCAAGAGAACAATTCTGCTATTGCCTGACACCTGCCCATGACAGTGCGACCACGGGAGGAGCAGGGAGATGTTCAGATGACACTGGGCATTCAAACGAGGCAGCAAAACGCCTGGCACTGGCTGGAACGTCTGAGCAGCTGCTGAGGACCAGCCCTACCACCTCAAACAGAAAGGCTTTCACTGACATTAATGAGAGCTGCTGCAAATAATGCCATCCCAGAGCTCTGAGATGGCATGCAAGTGCATTTGAGGACTGGCAGCTGAACAGAGCCAGCACTGAGGAACAGGAACGCTGGGCTCCATCCAGTTGCTTCTGGTTTACTCAAATTGCTGTGAGATCCAATGCTGTGAACCTGGTGTGAGCCAAGCACGGTGGGGCAGGGCAGATGAGGCTTATCTAGCTGACAAGAGGACACACTCCTGCTGCACAGTGATGGTCATCAGGGTCCCAAGCAGGTCCATGTGGCACTGCTGGAGCATATGCTGCAAACAGGCCTCTAACTCACTGACCTCCATGGGCCTGCTCTGAGCCTCTGAAGTGTCAGCCCCAAGGCTGTTGGCAGACCAGAGCTGATCCAGAGGGTCCCAGCTGCTGAACCTGGAGTGCTTCCCAAGCATGTGCCTGGATTAACTGCTCAGTAAAAGCATCAAGTTCTGCAAAATTACTGTCCTCCCCAATACCCACTTCCCTCATAAATACACATGCTGCCAAGGGCTCCTTTCAAGGGGAGGGGAGCTCTTTAAAGCAGCTGAACAGCACAGGTATAAACCTTGGGATGAGACACAAGTGGTTTCTCTTCTACTTGCTACAGCTCCAATGCACTGCTCCAGCTGCATCACAGAAACCATCTCTTGAGAGTCAGGACTGCAAGAACAACGGCCAGGAGACAAGAGATCACCCCTGACAGCATCTCTCACTGTCCCAATGACACATTCCTGCTCCTCTTGGCCCTGTGCAATCATGGCAAGGCCTTGCTGCAGACCAGCTGCATCTCTTGAATTAACTCCTGCTGTCTTGATTCAGCCCACTGCCTACAAAACAGGGCAAATACCAGCTTCTGAAGGCTCTGATGCTTTTTCCATTACTGTCTGATCCCAGCTGGCACCAGACTCCCTAAGCAGCAGGAACCTCTGAGAATCTATAGAATCTTAAAAGCCATAAATCTCCCTGACATTTTTTACAGCAGGCCTTGGGCAGAGGAAAATTACTATTGGTCCAGATGGGCATTTCCAGGACTTCATATCACTGGCAGAGACTCAGGAGAAGTTCAAACCAAAGAGAAAGCACAGCCAAGGGGACCGTGCATAGGGCAGGCAGATGCCTTTATGACTCACATTTCACCTGAGCATATAATTAATGTAGTATGTAATTTATTTGAAAATAAAAGTGGATGTAAGACTGCAGGATCTAAGGAGACTACATGTGTGTACGTATCACAGCAAGAATGAGCTCAGTGCGTCAGGAAGGATTAAAATAGTTCCCACGCTGAGGAAACAGCGAGGAGACATTACAAAAAGCTGAAAGCAAAGTGACTTGTCTGGGAAGTAACCTTAAAAATAATTGCAATACAAACTATAGCAGTAAAAGGCCTGGCTTGTGCTCCGATGTGTGTTCACACAGCTTCATGCACCAGAGGTCTGCAAGGAAAAATGAAACGTAATCACTGGAGCCACATCTGTACTGCCACAGGCTTTGCCTCACAGAAAGCAGAAGGAAGATGTTAAGCCCTTGGAGCCTCTTTTCCCACAAGCTGAGTGGATCTCTTTCCCCTCCCTTGCCTCTGCACTGAGAACGTCCAGAGGTCAGTGGGACGGGCTCACTCCTCATGGCCAGTCTCCAGGAGCTAGCACTCATGATCCCGTGGTTTATTTGCTCAGCCTGCACTCTCAGCTGCAGTTTCCCTGCCAGTAGTCATTCTGAGAGAATGGCACCAACTGCCTCGGGTGGGGTCAGGCAGAGCTGGGCCATCCCAGCTCCATACACACACCCCGGACACATTGGGTAACAAGCTGCAAGACAAACAGGGCACTCCCAAAGATCCCCGGAAGAGCAAAGGGCTGAGCCTCACAAAGCTCAGGTCTCCCTCTCCTTGGCACCGAGGGGTCACACAGCACAGGCAGGGTCAGGCAGCCGCTGCCCCTCTCTCCCCAGCAGGAGTCAGGGCAGGGCGAGCACGGCTGTTACTGCCATCAGCCACTGCCACTGCGCACAGAAACAGCCCAGATTTAAGAGCTGAGTGAACAACTGGAGTTAACTTCTAGTAAGGGCTTCCCACCTCTGGCTGACTTACAACTACACTGGCTCACACCCCACAGAGCCCCAGGCTTGCATGAACCACAACCCAAGAGCTTCCAGTGCTAGATTTCCAAGCATTTACCCTGAGCTTCCCTCAGCCCTGGCTGCCATGGCACAGCACCAGGATGGGGTAGGCCAAGGGCTCCACAGCTGTATCCAGAGAGGTCTCTGACATCCTGAGCATCCCTGCACTGTCCTGCCCTGCCCAGCACAGCTACAGAACTCAACTTCAGCCTCAACTTCTCTTATTTCTTTTGACTTCAGGAGTGGACAGTTGTACTCAAGCCAGAAACTAAACAATTCTCCTCCCCTTCTTGGCATTACACCCTTGCAGATGCTTGTGCAGGGTTTCACTTCCTCTTCAGTTCTTGGCCAATACTTAGCTAAGCTTTGCTCATTAGCAAAACAGTCCCTGCATCTTCTCAGCACGCTCTCCCTTCCAGCCACCCCCAGCACTTGGCTGCTGTGATGCTGCTGGGTACCAGCCTTGCAGGCAGGGAATGAGGACTGAAGGAAGGGATAGCAGTCTAGAGCTGAATGTAAGCAGGTCGTAACAGATTTCAATTAATGCACTGGAAAAACAAAAGAGAAGGAATTAAGAATATCATCCCATTCAGTCCTAAAACAAAGGCAGCTCTTACTTAAGTCAGAAGCAACAGATCTGTTCCACTTCCTGTAGCCCAGCCTTTATGGTCAGCACTGTACATCCAAATCTTCCCTCCCAGTGTGCAGTGCTCCCTTCCCCTGTTCATGCTGAACAGTGTTTCTGGAAAGCCAAGGCATGGATGAACGGCAGCACATACATACTGATGAGGAGCATATGTTCTGGCATCTGATCCCAGCACCACACACAAATCCAGCTCCTGAACACTTTTGTGGGAACAAGATGACTGCAAACCTCTTCACAGCTCCAGGGACAAATCTCTGGGAGAAAAGGAATGTGTAACAGCAGACAAACATTTTTTTCCTGTGCTTCAAGGCTAACCACACTGTAGACATGCACACACACACACACAAAATCCAGCCCTTATGGGAATTATTCCAGTATGCTATGAAACAACTTGCATACACTTCACAAACATCTGAAGTCACACACATATTAGAGGTGCTCCACGTTTCTTTTATGAGTAGAGCATTATACTGTGTGGTTTCACTGTCACAGGGAAACCTCTGCCTTGGGCAAGAAGGGGACAAACACTTAGTGTTGGTCAGGAAAGAAAACACTACAGGTAAGCAAAGAATGCACCCTCCAGTTCATGCTCTGTTATCCAAGAAAAAAGGCAATACAGAGGCCACTTGAACTGGAAGAGAAATGGGAATGGGAGAGGAATCGTCTCAACCTAGCCAAGAGGTATCTCAGCAAGAAGTACCTGAAGTATTAAGGATGGAGCTGAGCTCCCCAGGCTTGGTTCCAGCACATACGAGCAGTAACTGCAGCATGATTATAGGAGCCACTACTGTCGGGTGTCCCAAAACAGCTGGAGAAACCCCTTGGACTGAACATTTAAAACTAATTTGGCAAAGCTCTTGAGATACACAGCAGGCACCCAGCCTGGCCTGGCACAGCGACCAAACAGCTGGCTGAGATGGAATCTCCTCTGGATTTCCAAGATGTCCATTTAATGAACAGCACCTTAGACTGAAACTGGGCAATTTGGGTTCTAGAGGACACTGAACTCCACCAGTTGTTTCTCTCTCTTGACTTGCCATTCCTCAACTTTTCCAGGGAATGGTCATAACACAAGCCCCTTACATTTACTGCTACGACCATCAAATGAAGAACAGCATCAGTGTGAAGCCAGTAACATGTTTTGAGAGCCTAAGTGGTTGTAAGAGACTCTTTGACTTTGGAGACTAAAAGCAGCCAGGGGCTGTGTTTCTCCTTTGTTCAAATGGCAGCAACATTTTCCTCTCTACAATTGCAAGCTGTCTTTTGCAAAGCCCCAGCAGTCTGGAACCCAGCAGTTGAACAAGTGTCACCAGCATCTCTTGGGGTTAAATGAAGGTTGTTCCTACTCCCTCAATATTAGCAAGGATCAAGCCCTAACATCTGTTGAACTTACACATTTGGTTAATGTGCCTGGAACACTGGAACAGCCCTGTACAACTCTCACAAGTGCAGCAGAATTTTGGAGTTGTGCACAAGTAGCTGAGCAGGGAAACTGAAGTGACAAAAATCCTGTGCAGGAAGCACTTACTTCTCCTTTCCATAAACTGCAGATTGGTACTTGTACTGAGGGGGCTGAACCTCTCCCCTGCCCTGCACTCACAACTGTTTCATCCATTTGGAGCACAAATAATTGAAGAGAGACAGCAGCAGGAAACAGAATCTGTGCCCAGCTCTCCAGCGGTTCTGTTTCACCACAAAGTCCACGCACTGACCTCTTTTTACAGCCCTTTTCCAAGTACACAAGTAGATAAAGAATGAAAAAAAAAAAGGTCCAAGTGCCCAGGATGAACTTCCCTTCCCAGCCCAGAACAGCCCATCTGTGACACAGGGCCTCCTGCAGCCAGGCTGTTTAGACAGATGCACAGCAGAAAGACAGGCAGGGCTGAACCTCCTGACCTGCTGCAGTCCCACCCGCTCCCGACACACTGTTCTGAGCACTGAGCCTCTGCCCAGCTTGGAGGGCAAGGGACCAACGTTGTCTTTTGAAATGGGCCAAAAAAAATGAATGAAACACACAAGGCTTTTCACAGAGAAGTAAAAGCTTCCACTCCTATGTTGCGTCTGGCCAAGATACACTGGGACATCAGAAAAACAAGCAGGGATGTGCTGCTTTAAGAGTGTTTCCAGTATTTACCTCCAGATTCTGTGACTAATTTGCTACTCCTTTTCTGGCAGGCGCATCTTGGTAGCCAGGATGCATGGCCAGGGTTGGAAAACACAGAGGTTGGAAGAGACATTAATGTGGGGAGTCAAAGAGAAACAGCCTCACCCAGGGCAAGCTATGACACAGTGAGAGACTATCCAGCTGTGGCGAAATATCCCATTAGACAGCTGCAAACATAATTTTGCTTTCTCTGAGGGATAAAAAAAACGCCACCTCACCACAACCACCCTGAGCTGACACAGAGCAGGAACACAGATCCATACTGCTGCTCCCAATGACTCAAAGAATCACAATTATAAAATAATTGGTTTAATTCTGAGAAAATTAAAGAGTCAGTTCTCCTTCCAGATTCCATACTTCTCTGCACAAGCAAGAATGTTCCTCTAGCCACAAGACTACAAGAACTGTTATTGTAAGAAAAACATTTAGGTGAAAGATGGAAATGCCACAAAGGAACAGTGCAGGTACAAGACCTCCAAGCTACTCCAGCAGAGACTTTGGGGAGATTCTGTAAAGACTAAGCTCTGCTTATGGTCTTTGTTGTACAGTTCCTGTACAAGAGAACCTACCACCCTGATGATACTTATCACATGTTTCACAAAACTCAGTTAATCGATTTTCCCCACATAGGTATTTACATAGAAACTGAGGGTCACATTAGGTCATATTCAACCAGCTCAAGGCAAGCACAAGGAATCACCAATTTTCCTTCCTGTTAATCTGTTCTTGGTCATCAGCAGCTGCCTGCACTGAGTTGTCCTCAATGTGATGGGCAGTATCTACAACTACCTCGGGTGTCCCAGCTCTATGCAGAGTGCAGTCTTTCAGGAGATACACTTACCTGTAGCCCATCTGGGCTTATTTCTCCATAAGCACAGTAGAGAAAAGGAGAAGGCAATTCAGCACACATTAACAGGGAACTGGGGGATTTCCACCAGTGTTCTCTGGTAGGCAAGGCTGGGGTTGAAAGCTGACCTTAAAAATGATGCTCTGTGTTGGCACAGTTGCTATTTTAGATAGAAGACATCTCTGCTGTTCAATATCGGCTGTTCCAGGAATGATAGAAACCTCTGCTCCATTTTTATAAGAAAAAACGAAAGGAGTCCAAATGTAAGTTTTTAATATATAAAACGCAGATTCTCAAAAACTGAAACACAAAGGCAATGAATTCAGTTCTCAATGACTCACACCGAAACCACTCCTCCAATCAAAGTACTTTTTGCACAGCATCTTCTCTATATACAGCCCCCCATATATTTTTACTGACAAGCAGACCACTTAAAAATAAGTTCAAGCAGCAAAAAAAGACTAAACTGAATGCAAAAGGCACAGCCCTGTAATTTCAAACCCACTGAAAGAACTGGATCCACCAGATAGTCTCTGCTCCCACACCCAAACAACTTTGCAAGTTGATGGGGTGGGGAAAGATCAACTTGGGAAGGAGAGGTTCCCATCCTGATTTAAAAAGAAACAATGACTTCAAAGGACATAAGAGACATGAACCTGAATGGGTAGGAGCCAGCTTCAGAGGCACAGCAAGGTAACACCCCAAACACACACACATACGCCAACAACATGAGCTAGAAGGCATGTTCTGCAGGAGTGTGCCAGGAGACTCCAGTTTAACCAGGTACTTGGAAGGTTTCACCTTTACTCCTCCCACAGCAACACCTCTGGCTTTGGCAGAGCATCCATCTGCTGTAGTTGCCCTGTCAAATTCTTGACAAATTGCTGGGTTTCCCTACATGGGGCCTACTCCTCTGCACATGTGACATTAGTCATTGCTTCATTTCCTACCCAGCTTCTACCATGAGAATCCCTACCCAGCTTCACCATGAGAATCCCTCTTAGTGATCCAGTGGTAAATAAATTGCTAGGAAAGAAACCATCCCTCTCCAAGAGGTGCTGAACTGAGGAGCTCGTTGTCACCAGGCAACCTGCCATAGAGCTCCACACCAGCCCAAGCTCTTAAACCACAACCTTTCCCCTGGGAATGCTGGATGCTCTGCACACAGAGACCAGGATGAAACCTCCACTGACTTCAATAATTAAGAGGTCATTCCTTGGAAATCAGAGAGGTGGAGAACCTACCGTTATTTTTTCCTGATGAATGGTAGTAATTAGGAGCCCAATCTGCAAATCAAACCCTGAACCTAGACAATGCATCAGCCCTGACCATGCTGTGAGGGAGGATGAACACACACTCTTTGACAACACATTGTTCCATTCTACAGACTCGGTAAGTCATGAATATTATTATACTTTACCAAAGGCAACCCTACTTACATGCAATCTATTGTACGGCCCTCTAAGAAGCTCACTTAATTTCCCAAATATTCATTTAAAAACTGCTTTTATAATATTTTTTTTTAAATCAATTCAGACAAGAACTATAGCTTTAGTAAATCCTTTCAATTGTTATCTGCTGTCAGATGCAAGAAGATTGGAAAAAAGTGGCACAGGAAGAAAAATCCTGCTCTTAAAAAATGCTAAATAAAAATAATTTATGCTTTTGAGTATTCAGTTTAATTTTAACAGATACTGTTACAGAATACCCTTCCATCCACAAGTAACAGGCCTGGCCCAAATCCATAATGAACTGTGCTCCGTCATGCAAGACCCACTCTACACTCAGCGTAAGACACGCGGATACACACACACCTCCTCCACACTGGAGAAAAGACCTCCTCTGCCCCAGCAAGAACTGCACTGGCCTGCACACACAGGCTCTTTGGGGTACAGACTCCAGCCCACTTTTGCCTATGCAGTGTGACAAGAGCCTTCAGGAGTTATGATAATATCTACAACAGACTCCTCTGATCTCTACCTCGCTTCTTCCCCTAGGGAATGCACAGAAAGGAGCCTTCTACATAACCCGCTTCCCTCTTAATTTAAAAACATGAACTGTAGAACAGCATGGTTTGGGGGGGGGATGTCACAAAGCTTCTCCCCACTTCATAGCTTACACTAGATGTTCCACAGTGTCAGAACACATTCTGGATTGCTTTCATCCAGAAATAAAACAATAATTAACTGCAATATTCACAAATAACTACAAAATACTAGCAAAATTTCAAGTACCTTGGGAAAAATGCATCTGGTGATCCCATTATCCTATTACCCCTAGATTTACTTTGTTCTTCTCATCACTGTGAACAGCAGCTCACAAAATGCACAGCAAAAAGTCTGCACTATATAGGGAAACACCATCTCTTGCCATGGCCAGGTGAATATCCAAGATGCTACAAAGCTAGTTTGCTTTTCTGTGGCCCAAAAAGGCTGTGCAGTACTAGGGTCTTAGCAGGCAAGGTGTTTGCTTCATACAGAATTGGAGCCTCAGAGAAAGACTGGACCCAAAGGCAAGTGTAAGCCAGGCTGGGAATGGGTGAGATTCTTCCCATGCACTGCTCTGCTGTGTTAACCATCATCTCCATCCCCACCCTTGTGAGACAGAAAGGCTCTTTCATTTACAGCAGACTTCCCTATATCATGATGATGGGTACTGAGAAACACACAGGACCCTGATAACCCCTTACCTAAGCATTCAAGCTCTGCAGAGGAAGATTCCTCTCTTTTCAAACATCCTAAATCCCTCCACATACCAAATAGACAACAAAAAAACCTGTCGATGTCATCTGATTGCATCACCCCTCCTCTCTCTCCAGGACTCAAAGGCATGTCTCCAAATAGCTATTAGCTTTGCAAAGCAAAACAGATGTTTCCTAACACCCAAATCCTGGCCGCCTGCGAGGTGCCGATCGGCTGCAGCACCAAGGAGCGGCAGGACCAGGGCTGTGTCTGCGCATCTGTGCTGCGGAGGGGAGAGGGATGCGAGACGTGCTCCCAATACCCAAACGCCTCTGCCAGCCCCGCGCTGCCTTTCTCCATCCGAACCCGCTCGACACACCCAAAGGCAGCGACAAAAAAGAAACCCAAGCCAAAACCCGGGGGGATGCGGCAGGCAAAGCGCCTATTTCCCGGATGAATGCAGCCAAGCCGCCGCTGTGCCCAGGTGGCTGCCGCATCCCCGGGGAGAGCCGTGCCCGGCGGGAGCCCACNCCCCGCAGCCACCCGGAGCCGGGCAGGCTACACCTCCCTGAAGGTTTAAACACTATAAAAGGCAGCACTCCCTGCTCTCGAACAGAAACACGGCAGCGAGGAGGAGGAATACAGTATTAAAAAAAATAAAAACCCAAACACAAATGGAATAAATAGGAAATGTGTTTCCAGATTTAGCATCTCAAAATACAGTGGGAAGTCCTGAATCATACTGCAACCGTGCTGTGTGAAGTAGGAATGTGTGCTCTGTTTCATGTGTGCTCTGTTTCCATTAAAAATTTTAAAGAGGTTATATGGGAATTTATTTTAGGTAAAAGCTGTCAGCATAACTCTTTAAAAGACGAGGCAAGAGAGAACTTAAATGAAAAGCAGCAGTTGCACACGACATGAGAACAACTCATAGAAAACTCAACAACAGAGAAGAAAGGAGAATGGGATGTGAAGACTAAGGACACCCAGATCCTTCCCCTGACTTCCACGGCTGCAGGGAGGGGCCACATCTTCCCCATTTCAAGGAGAGGCAAATTATCAGACCTGAAACTCTTCCGAATACAGGACAGGATAAGCTTGGCAGGGTGATGGCTGCATAACTGAAGGGCACTGCCCTGCCTGGGAACAAATGTGACACTGATGCCACAATATCAACTTTTCAAATCCTTGTAGTCATCACAGCATTTATCTTGGCATTTCTTCCACCTTCTCATTCAAAACATCCCTCATAACAAAACAAGGAGACACTTCCAAGGCCTGGCAATCCGAGGCACGTACATTTTAAAACCACATTAGCTCACCCTGAGCTCACTTTTAGCCATTGATTCAAAGCATCAGAAAAAAATGAATCAGGTAATTGTCAGCGCATTTCCTTGTTTTTAAATGCTAGAAAGCCCCAGACCATCAGAGACTCTGCAGCACAATTAAAGGCACCAACGAGCCAATCAGCCTTTCATGAGTTGTTTTATAGTCTGCCACAGTGTTTTAAAACTAATGAAGACTGAAAGGACTGCAGTCAAATATTCTTTGATCCTGCTGAACAGTCATTAAAAAGTTACATGCGGGCACTTTGTCCCAGTGCTGGAAAACTTCAGTCTGGAGAAGGCCAGGATGAAATTCAGAGAAAGGGACTTGTCCTCCAAGGCCCTGGTACTGCCAACACCTATGGGAGTTGAAATGCAAAGTCACAAAGCAGGCTCTAGCCAGTGTCCTCTGTCCAGAGAGCTCCACAGTACAAAGACTTGGCTTAACAACTATACATTCTCCCAGTAAGCTGTTAAGTATTTTAACAAAACCAAGTTCAAATGTAACTGAAAACTAACATCAGTCAACATCAAAGAAGTGCTAGAAAGCATAAAAAATAAAACTACATTGAAAGGAAAGTACTCACATATGGAATCAGCAGCTCTACAAGCCCTTCTTGGACAATTATTAAAATAGATCTCAAATTTTGAGCCAAAATGCTCCATCTGGAATCCACAAACCCAAAGAAAGTACAGACTATCAATCAGTACTCAGTACCCCCAAGTAAAAATCTTTTCACTGAGGCTTCCTACACAAGAACTGTGACAGTGACTTTAGGTGCCTTGCTTTAAAGAGACAGAAAAAACTCCTCTGTTTTTAATAAAATTAAAGACTAGATGCTTTTGATATTCTGCTTCCACATTGTCCTAGCTGGCTTTGAAAGGCAAAGCTTTCATGCCACCTTTGCTCAGAGAGCTAATCTAGCTTGTAACTAAGGTCTCCAACTGAAGTCTGGGTTTCTCAGTAGGGGTGTGGCTGTCCTGACTTTCACAAGAACAAACGGACAGCAGATAATTAAGAGGGCTGCAAAATATCATGCAAAATCCTGGAAGAAAAACAACAAGAAATGTGCAAATAACAGCAAACAAATTATGAGAAAAAGTTTGCCATTAAATCTCTCACCTTGGCCCTCTGGACAGACTTGGTTAAATTCAAATCTTCATAAAAATAGTAGAAAATTTGTGTGAATGCAAATCTGTCACTCCATTTCTTCTTTCAACTTCGTTATAGCAGCCACTGAAGTAACAATGTAACGTCCATTTTATGCAGTTCAATTCCAAGCAAGCCAAATATGCATCCCAGTAATGCCAATCATTTGTGAATCCTATCCTGATTAAACACTCATTGCTAGACAGCAAAATTAGGGGTAATCATTACATGAAAGACACCCCAATTTAGTACAGAAGACAAAGTGTCTCAATCCCATATTTGGAAAGTAATTTACACTTGTGCATATATAAAACACACAAGACTACAAAAGCATGCAGAAGACAGCTATAACTCAGCAATGACATAAAGGAAATAACAACATTCATGAACTTATAAAGTAAGGTGTGTGATCAGATTTTCCAAGATATTCATCCACCCAAAGACATCAGTAGGTGCTTAATAAACTTTGGAAAATAAATAGAAGCTTTGCTACCTAACTTACAGTTAAAACACTTTTAAAGTTGTTTTGAAACGAAATTAATGCAGTTTGGAGGTATACAAATTTTAGAAAACACCTTCATACTCCAGGCTAAACATCACAACTCCTTTGAATATGCACTGTGCACAATGCCATTACAGCATTTCACACATTAGCTTGAAAGGGCAAAATAAAACAACAAAAACCACCCCAAAAAGAAAATCAACATTTTCCACATTCATACAATTTATTACAAAACTTCAATGAAAAGTAGTGCTATGGTATATATAAAAAATCAGTACATGCCATCGCTCAGCTGACAGATAGAAATGCCTGTGACAAATTTTTGCCATCAATTTTTGAGACCTGAAGCCAAACCTCCAGAGGCACCCACACAAGTTGTTGGTGTGTGGAGTGTTTGTGGTGTGTTAAGGCACGGCGATTTAGGAAAGTCAGCTTTTTCCAATCACTGGTGAATCATCAGCGTTTCGTACATTTTCTCATACATCACACAAATGCAAATCACCAGAGATGAAGCTTCAAAAGCAACAAAAGCACAGAGGAAGTTCTGAAAAACTGATACATAATAACCTAAAATGGCAAGTGAAAGTTATAATACTGTGCAAACACATATACGTTTACCATAAACAGGCCACAAAGTCCTAGTATTAACCACGAAACTGTTCAGAACAACCTAGCAGATAAATGATTAATTCCTTAAACCCAGCACAATGAATAGTCCAAACAGTGTACTCTTGGCAGCTTCTGAATAAAAAGGTATAGGAAGGATAATAAAACCACATTGGTAAGTATGAAGACAGTGTTACGAAAGGAATCAAAAAAGATACACTATAAGTTGAATAACATTGATTATATAAAACAAGCAGTTTTACAACATGATCTTCAGACTTTGTGTTTGTTTTAACGCAGGTCTTGGTCTGTGGCATCCAGCTTTTGCCTTTGAACGTTACCACCCGGGCAAAGAAAAGAGAGCACCCATCCACTTAGAGAACCGTATGCTGCTGGGAACAAAAGTGGAAAACAGAGCATTAGAAAGGACAAAGTCTCAGCACTGTCAGAGCACTGGGGGCTGTCGGAGCCCCTCTGAGCAAAGCAGCATAATCCAGGGAATGGGGAGTTTCAGTTCTTGCAGCACAGGCACCTGCATTACAACTAGATCAGCTGAGCAGTTTGGTCCCAAATATTTATCACAAATGTCCAATAAGAGCTTCTAAATGAGAACTTATTTTTAGCTACATAGTTTCTTAGGCATCCATACCCCCCCTCAGCCTGCAAGAACACAAGGAGAGCATTACAGCTCCTCTCAACAGTCCTGCACACAACACATCGACCTTGGCCTGTTCTGTGAAGCATTATTGCTGCTGAGGGAAACAAACCACTCAGCTAAACAGGGCTAGCAGTAGGCAGCGAGCTTGACATCATGCACCAACAGTGCTAAGGTAAAGCAGGAAAGCAGACATTTTTTCAGGCATTCATACAGCAGTGTTCCTGTGACTGAAAAAAAAAAAAGGGGATACTGGTCTGTAATTTCAAAAATAACTATCAGTTTTGGATATTTCTACAGTTACTTGCCAATCAAAAAGGCTGCTGCAAAGAAAGCAGAATCCCAGCTTTCCCCGAAACTTGGATCCTGCTTAAAAAGTTGTGTCAGATTTGGAACTCAGGGGATACCCCTCAAATTCTCCAGTCCCAAAAATACTCATTCCTTACAGATAAAGTCAGTTTAATCTAAATGCTCATCTGGATGGAGAAAATAGAAATATCATAGAAAACACTATTGTGCCAACTTGTAAACTACACTGTAACACTGATCCAGACTAAGTGGGGATAAAGAGCAACGTGCTTTGCTCTTCACCCTTCTCACTGTGGGAGTTCTGTTCAACACATAATTCCTTCTCATTTTAAGGAGCCCATCATTCCTAATAACAACTAAAATAAGCAAGCTAGCAATAAGGCTTTAAAGCCAGAGTCCATAAATTGCTAAGCAAATTCAATACTCAAATTCAACTCAACCTGTTGTGCTACACTGCTACTTTGAGTTTGAAAGAGAAACTTGGTTTCTGCCACTGCCTGCCCAACTCTAATCTGTTACAGAAGATACCTCAAGAAGAAACTGTAACTCATGTTTCAGACTCACTGAAACTGAAACTCACTGAAAAGACTGTAATTTCCAATAAACATGGAGGCTTGGGTTCTAAGCACAGCTGTGCATTGATGTTAGCAGCATTAGCTACATGATACCCACATTTTATAAGCTCAGAGAACACACCTGGGCAAAGTATGTTTGTGTACTTTTAATGTGGATTAATTTCACTGCTCTTTCTTCCTCCTCTTGTAAGGCAGTATTTTATTATACAATTAGGTTGATACTATTCTTGACAAGTTTGACCTCCAGCTTTCCTAGACCAACCTTACAGTCCCCCATGCTCATTTCACCAACACAAAGTTGTTAACAAATGCCTCCATCTGCAACGTGAGTTCATACCATCATTGAACAAAGAGGGTTTCTCCAGTGTGCCATTAAAACAAAACTCAGTAAGTAGCATAACCAGCAAGTACTACATACACCTGCACCCTGATCCAGTGGTCACATAGCTCAGAATTTGTGAAGATTTTGAACACCTTGTAAAGGAAATGGGTTTGTCTCCCCCTCAGCTCCTCCAAGAACACCACTACAATGTAGGGTGACTTGGCACCTCTGTGTTCACTTCTGAACTCCAAATAAGAGAAATTTGCTTGATAAGCAGCTACATTTTCTCATTCACTTCAATTGTTTTTCTTCAAACAGCACCCATTTTATGATAACTACAGCCCTTTGAGTGCCCCATCATCAGCAAAAACTTTGAGAAATGGCATCTTTCCAAAAAGCAGAGGAGTACTGCATGACACCAACACTCTGCTGTAGGTTTTGACTCAGTTCATCACCACACCCCAAACATTTTGGTTTTCTGGTGTTTCAGTCACCCTCTGTTGACTTCACTGCTTCAAGTTTGTTCCCTTTCCTTTGCTACTCTGTAGCAAGACCTCAGACTTCCCCACAGCAAATATCATCAGCCAAGTTCACAGTAAGTTACAAAATTGGCGGTTAAACTGGTTACCAGCACTGATCAGTTAAATATGTCAATAGGAGTGATAACCACAGAGTCACATCTACATACCAGGATCCAAGCTTCAAAACTATCATAAATGTTCCTCTGTTTCTTTAGGAAAAAGTGGCCCTGACACATTTTCAGGTTCCCCATGTTACCATACAATTTCCAACAGAAATCTGTTCTCTAAAGGTGGAAAAACTTGTGCTGGCCCATCAATGCAGGGCTTGCTGAACAACTCACAGTCAGAAAGTGCTGAGGAGAGCTGGACACTGACAGCACTCTCCTGGTCTAGTTTCTAGCCAGAGAAACATCCACTGGCAGTGCCAGGCAGTTGTTACAAATACTACAAATTTGCCCAAGTTTCACATTCTCTAGGCTCTCAATTTCAGCTGCCAAAAATCTACAACATCATCTCTACTTCTTCAAATGACATTCCTCATCAGATCAATTCAGCATTCAGCAGCATCATTTTAGAAGGCTGGTTGCTATGACAGTGCTTTGTGCTGTTCTGTTAAATGATGTCAATTCATTGGTAGAAAGAAGGAGCTGTTTGGTGTCTTTAGCACTGTTCTTATCAAGAACCAGTTAATGTGCTCAGGAGGTTTTAAAATACTTGTGGAAATCACAAGCTATACTAAAAGAATTTTCAACATCCTACAGATATTTTAAGTGCAAGATGCTTGGGTTTCTTTTTTGTCTGAACATATTTCCCTAACTATAAGTACATTTCCAGATGGCTGTATTAGCATTCCACAGCCTGGTTTCTGTTACTGATTTGTCCCAGTATGATCTTGAAACTGAGTGAAGACAGACAAATCAGATTTGTAAGAATAACAAGAGGAAAACAGATTGCAAAGAGATACACTTTGAGAAGCAGAGAAGGAAAGGGAAGAAACATCCACCAATAACCATTTCACTTGGTACAATTATTCCAGCTTTTTGTAATAATTGCTCCTCTGAGATGGACAAGTTCAGAAACTAGTAAATATGCTATTGGAGTTACTGCAGGCTTACTTCAAAAGCATTTCATATTTGAGCTCCCAAATAAAACTAAACATGTTTTAGGTTTTGCTACCTTATTCCACCCTTCCATCTTTCTCTTCAATCCTTCATGTGAACTGTCAAATATAAGAACCAATAAACTCCTACACTTTATAGCAGTGTATTGTGTCTCACAAGAAAAAACAAATCCGAGAAAGATTAGCAAGGGGAGTATATCAAAAGTCAGGGTAAAAAAAATTGTTACTGCTTATTCTAAGAATATTCAGGTGTCTAGCTGTGCTCTCATTGCCTGCTCCACCTGCACTAGTTGCACACAGAAGCTATTAAATGTATAGAGGAAAGAGACATAAGTGTAGGTCAACACATCTTTGTCAGGGCTGCACTCAAAAGATCTTAATCACCAGAATCTGTTCTCACAGACTTTTGTCAGAAACTGCAGTTGGAAACAGGAATGACCAGTGTGCCAAAATCATCTTCCTTTCCTACCTCTAACCCAGTCTCCCCCAGCATTCATCTTCATTCCCTCTCAGGATTCTACTTCTCCACAGCACGAAATCTGTCTGCCCTCTTTGGAAACTTTGAATGTATTCCCTGCATTTAATCTCTGCCTTTGTCACTCCCCTTATTCTTCTCTTACTCCAGCCTTGAAAGTAAAGGAAACTGCTTGAAGTAAACTCTCTCTTTGCTCTTTCCATAAAACCTTTAAAGATGGCCCTATTCAAAAGGGATCAGGCAAACCAGATCTTCCAGTCATCCCATCTGTGTAGCACTTTCTGGTAAGACAGACTTGTCAGTCTTTTTGGCAAGAATTTGAGTTTAGTGCTTTTTAATCATTATGCTATGCTCCTCCTAGAAAACCCCAAAGCATTCAGCAACCTTCTCCCCACTCCAAAATACAACTGAAATCAGAAGTGGGTATTTCACATATTTGGATATTAACACATTTCATTACCCTACTGTTTATTCTCCAGCTCTTACCTATGAAGGTCTTCATACCATACCACACCCCACTTTCCCCAAAATACCTGAAAACTGTGCTTTATGTAGGGGAAAATATTTTAAGGGACTTTTGAAGAAAACACAAAAATTAGGTATGTATCCAAAATAAAAATAGTGAAAATATTAATTTTTACATAAACTCTCTGTTTATAAAGTCACATATTTTTCTCAGCACAAAGTAAGGGTGCAAAAGAGCAATGGGAGGAGAGACTGTGCTTTCAGTAGCACAGGTGATCCTTTAGAGTTCTTGTAAAATTAGAACCTGAGAGATGTTCAAGATAAACTGCAATAGAACAAAAAAATTAATACCAACTACATTTAAATTTGTTGGCAATTTGGCTCTGTTAACCACTGTGTTAATTACAAGTTTCCTGGTTTCTCTAGAAATAGTGATTTCAATAAAATACAGCAAATAGATCTGATGGGAATGGTGGAGGTTGAACTCATCACACCTCCTAAGTTGCAAAGTCAGTTAACATGCATGAGAGAAACTTCCCTAAGGCTAAGCTCTGGATGAGGATTCCCTTCCACATGCTGCCAGGATCACACAGCAATATCCTGGTTTAGGAGGACTGCATCTGCAGTTCTGACTGCATACTGGGTAACAATAAAAAAAAAAAACAATCTATCTTTCTCTCTCTCTCTCAAGGGTAACAAAACCAGAAGTTCCAAAGTCTTTCCTGAAAGCAATCTGTCAAACATGATTTCTACAGCAGCTGCAGAAATGCAGCTTAGCAAATTCCAAAGTAACAGCAGGACCTCCATGTACGAGGATCTCATTCAAATCCTTCTCAAAATCATCCATACTCAAGTATTTCAGCCCAATTAACTTCACCTCAAGATTTAGTTCAAATCCCAACAAGATCATGGGAACACTCAGTTAAATCTGCAAAGTCTCCTGCTTAACATACAGAGTGGTCCAAGCTGCACTCCAGATTAGCAGTGTGAGGTGTCTACAAAAGAACATTTCCCTTGGACAGACAGGAGCACGCTCAGAACTCTGTTTACTTACGTAGCCATGGCTGCAAATTCAGCCAGGGACAAACCATGCTCCAGTTCCTTTTTATAAAGACCATATCCAGTATTGCCAGAAGCTGTGAAACACAGGGGATCTGGGGCCATTTCTGGCTAGCCATTAGTGGGAATACTACATCCCATCAGCCCTCAGATACTGATTTCACAGCAAGGCCAGCATCTAGGAACTGAGGAAAGAACTCTGACTATATTTGTACCCCTTGCCATCCTTGCCCTGCCAACAAAAACTGTGGACAAGGGAAGATTTATGGTGTGTTTTTCTTACTGAGTATCAGTTTGAAGGTGTCATGTGATTAAACATGATTTCTAACTCCTACAAAGAACTGAGCTCCTTACCAAAAAACAGTAACAATAATTTACACTAAAAAGCTTTCCTACACTAAATAACCATTTCTACAAGTGGTAAGAATTTGCCCACATGACAACAAGTCACAGTGAAAACTTGGAACCTTCAGTTCTGACTATAATATTTAACAATATTGAACAGGCTGCAAAATGACCAGCTCCTGGCTGGGGAATGAGAGCTTTCTGTCAGACACTGCTTTCACAAACACCGTGTGGTCAGCCACAAAATTATCCTCAGTGTTTAGATTTCCAGCTCTGGGAAAACATATCTTAGTATGGAAGTTGGAAGACATGATGTGAAGACTCCTCCATCTGCAACAGTTGAAACTGTGAAAGTAAGAAACCTGAGACTGAATTACTTATTTCCCCTTAAGTACTTCACTCAAAGATAACAGTGCCCATACCAGTAAAACCATCAACTTCTGCTTAAGTGAGAATCCAATGAATAAGTTTATTTCTCAATTATTTTTTTCTTCTTTTTATGTAAACAGGAAGAGTAAAGGTTCGAATAAAGGCAATAAAAAATCTCCTTATTTTAGGCTTGGAATGTTGGCAGCTGACACAAGGTCATAAGGGATAATATAATCCATTTTATTCAAGCTTTACATTCCACAAGACCAGCAATCACAACTAGAGTATTAAACTGAAGTATTAAGCAACAAGATTTCTCATATCCTTCCATTTTTTGTTCTTGCATTTAAAAGAAAAATTATACCAGAAGAAAGAATGAGTATGTGCTACAGGAATTTTTTTCTTCACTCACTCTGATCTCCCCTAATACATCACAGATAACAAGGGAGTCTGTATTCAGTACACCTGACCAAAATTCTGTCTGGCTCTTTGAGAAAACTGTTAAAAACTCAGCAGCCTACATAAGCCAAAACACTCTTTTGTTTCCATATCAAATTAACTTTCTGACCAGCTTGTGCTAACAGAAGCAAAGCCTGATGATCCAAAAGTAAGGCATTGAAAAGAAGGATTTACAGGTCTTAAAAACAGCTGGAAGATAACACTGGCATATATCTTTTCTAGTCTACTCATGACATCACTTTTTTCTATTAAGTACAGTAAATGCAAGGCCAAAGTGCAAAATTAACAATAATCATTGCCAAAATCTTATGTAAGAGATGAAAACAAGTCAGAAAAGCAATACCTGATGCATCCAGATGCTAAGCACCTTAGTCATCCCCAGGCTTCATCCTCATCTGGGCTTGCATCTGGGCAATCATCTCCTGCATGCGGCGCAGCTGGAAGAGAAAGACACCCAAGTGTTCACAACAATTTCATGAGAAGCCCAAAAATCCAGGAAACATTAAAACTTTTTTTTTTCCCCATGGTAGAACACAGATCCTATTTTCCTCTTCACAAACTGGAAATGTTCAATAATTCACATAACTGAATACTTTGGTTTTCTCCATCTCATTCTTCAGTTCAGTACATCTAACTTTTATGAAAGATTTGTAAGAATACTTATAAGGAAAATTAAGCAATAGAATCCAAATCTTTTGAAGCCAGCTATGTTTGCAGACCTATGAATCAACATTTAACCCATAATAAGGAAAGCATGTCCTTTAGGTGTGCACAGAGCTATACCTGAGTGTAGCAGTTTTGTTCTGGTACAGGTGCTCAAAGCATAAGATCATGTAGGAACACTCATCCTGTGACTATCAGAGAACTCTGCAAATTTTTAGCAGCAGTAACAGCCAAACATGAAAACAAGATTTAAAAATGATTTCAAAAGAGAAATAGAAAGATGTTTATAAAATTTGGAATGCCAGACTAAACATATTAAGCACCAATATTTTTACATGTAAACAATTACTTTTCCTGGAAAAAACTGTTTTCTTAAGGCATTTTCTTATAACACTTAAAAGTTGGTTTCCATTTCATAAAAGGCCACTTTTATATATAATGCTTTGTTGCTGTTTTTTTTTTTAAAAAAAGAAAATATTAATCAGAACAAATGTTCCTGAGACAGAAGAAAGAACACTAATATGGATTTTCAAAGTACATATGCAAACATCTCTAATTTGCTTTACAAATGACTGGGTACTTCCTTCCAAATGCAGGTGGGGAAGCTCCACATACAGAACTAAAAGAGCCCCATTTTACAAAGTGGGAAGGAAATGGGCTGCTATTTCCATGCACATTGTGTAACCTATAAGTCCACCTCAAACCAGAGATGATGTAAAAATCTGAGGCTTGTATAGCAATTTCTCTTTTTTTAAATTTATGTAGAGAAGTGCTTTCATTTATTTTCAGGGGGGAAGCTAACTGAAAAAGCACTCTGTCTAAACAATTATACTCTATTTTCATCCAGTCAACCACATTAACTATTGTGATACTCGTTACTCCACCAGGTTCAATACCAAAGAACTTGAGATAAATGCTTGAATGTGGTGTTGAGCTGTTGTTTTGTTTTGTTTTAAAAAATCCAACAAACCAAAAGAAACATCACAGAACAAGAAAAACTAACTGCAGGTACCTACATCACTTTTTCTTGCCTGCTCTTAGATACACATTTAGGAAAGAGTAAGAAACAGAAGGTTAACTAAAGAGTAAAAAAGATTGCAGCAGAGCCAGCAGTACCAGAGCTTGCCTAAAACTCGCTGGCTTACGTACTTATCCTCTTGCTGCAGCAGCACAGGGTTCAGGAGAGGCTAATTCAGGTTCCTGTGACTGCTGCAGAGATGCCCTCTGACAAAAGGAGATTTGCACAGGAACAGCATGAAATACAGCTGAATCTGTGAGGATTATTATAAACCCATCTGCATCTTTCTGCTAAGTACTTAAAACAAAAAGCTTCTGATCAAGAAGATGGCATAATGTTGCAGGAAGGAGGAAAAAAAAGCAGAAAGTTCCCAAATGAGTGCTGCATTGATTTCATGATACAATAAAAAGAAAAGCTTCAAAGATCAAGCTGTAAATATGTAAGACACCTGGTCTTTTGAACTTACCATCAGAATAAAACTAGCTTTTTGTAAGCTCTCCTACTTGAGCTTTCCCAAGAGCACTCCAAGCTGAGCCATGAAACATTCCCAAAATAGCAACCATTCAGTAATCACAGGGGGAGATACTGCTGCACACATATTATGGTGATTGCTCAAATGCAGAATTCTGCTAATAGCCAACATTATATTTTAAGACTTAAATACAGAATTGAGAATTGCATTTTGTTAACTTTAACTGATAAAAATATGCCCATAGCACAAAATAAATCAGATGCTGCATATGACACAAATATAAGGTAGCACAACAGCCCCAGGAAACCTACACTGCTCTAACATTAAGACTGTAAGATTTTCCTTTTCCATCCTCTTGTGGTGTTTTTGAGACCTACTGCTGAAGTCTCAGTCTTTTCCATTAGGCAAGGAATGGCAAGTTTCTGAAGCTAGTTTAGAATAATTCAGTAAAAAACCTTTCAGGCACAAGGCCTGTGGAAAAAAAGAGGCACATTGTTGTCAAATTCAAAAAAAGAGAATCAAGCTGTATTGTGCTCAAGTGGCAACTATGCCCATCTCTTCAACAATTCCTCTTTGAGTAGAGGACAGGACACAAGAGCTGTTCCTCCACATTACACTACAAACACAACCAGCTCATGGTCACCTTACTGGACCTACTGAATAGACAGAAAAACCTCTGCTCTTAATAAAGGAAAATGTAAAAGAATCACACCAAAGACTGAAACTGATGTCATGTCAACATCTGCATTCCCTTTGCTGTTGGGGACTGCAAGCATCAAGGGCAGAAAATGACTTTGATCTTGCTCAGCAGAGAGTCCTCTCACTTGCAAGAGCAGCATTGATATATTTGTGTTCATCCCCTAAAGAGTGGATGACATGACAGCATAGGGCCAATGCACATCGTGAGTGGAAGGAAGTTAGGAAACAATGTTTGGAAATCTGTTAAAACAAATAATTCCTGTGAATTCTCAGATAACAAAAGGCAAAAGAATAAACATAACCTTGGTATAAATGCCCCTTAGTTTACTTATGTCAGGTCTACAGTTTAGTTCAAAGGATCATGTAACTACTGCAGCAAACCAGAAAGGAAACAAACATTTAAAATGAGAGCTAAGGTTACAGAGTTAAAAGTGAACCACACAGCTCGTTAACAGCTTTCACACCCTTAACAGAAACCACAGACACACAGCTCTGCTGTACCTACAGAATTTCATCACAATACCAACAGACACTATTCCTGTTTAAACAACATGAACAGCTTCTCAGTGACCAATATGCAGGTATCACAGGAGGAGAAATATTAAGAAATTAACAGTACTTAATTCCCATTGATATGCTTCCCCTCTACCAAGTCTAATTATTTCTGCCCATGCCTTTACATAAGAAAGGTGTAAGTGAAGATGCTGCAAGAACAGGGAAGATGGAAAACTGCAGACAGTGGATTTTCTAGTGAATGTTCCCGTAAGAGTTCTTTTGATTAAAAATACTTCCAATACCAAAGAATACAAGTAATTTTGTTAACTGAAGACAGGAAAAATATTCCTGATGATTTGGAAATGGAGCTACCATTAAGATAAATGTCTTCCATAGGACATGTTCACAAAGAGCAGAAGTCCCTCAGGCCACAGCCATTGAGCTGTGCATGCACTGTTCCTTCAAAACAGCAAAGGAACTGTTCCTTCAAAAACAGCTAAAAACAACAACAAAAAAGCAATTGCTCAAAGTCAAACTTCTGCATTATAATTCCTCAGAGATTCCCATTGCTAATTGGGGTTTTCTTCTTAGGAAGTTCTCCAGGACTAAGACTGCACACTTCACAGGGCAAGGCTGAAGCATTCTGCCCCCTGCACTGGGCAGTAACATCCCATAAAAAAATTAAACTTTAGACCTGTTTTTATTTCCCTCAGGTCTGCAGGTCTTCATCAGCAGTCATGCTGTCTCTTCCCATAGAAGTTTGCCCCTTATCTCTCAGGACAATGCTTTCCCAAACCCCAGCAGCAGCAGGCAGTTACCTGCACACATCGGTCCCATCCTCACTCCCCACAGGGCCACTGCTGGCCCCCAGCCTGGCAGCCCCGCTGCTGCTCCCCATCCTGACTCCCACACTAACCCCAGGGCTCTTTATTTCATCTGCCAAGGGTTACACACGATCAGAAAGTGGAAGGACAGAGAGAAAACAAGTTCAACATTGTGTTCATTCTGCTATATACAGCCCACTGATGAACAACTCCACTGAAAACAGAAGCATGGAAAGATTTGCCCAAAGTCTCAGGGTAGCTCACTAGAGAAACCCAGAGGAGTTTATTCCTTGCTGTTTTCATGTAATCACAGCCCTAACATTTTTCTGGAAGTACTACCTCTCAAAACCTTCAAAGGTTTTTATTGACAAGATGTCTTCAGAGTAGGAAAAACATGGCACAAAACTACAAACTTAAAGTTTGTGCCCACTTACACTACAACATCAAAATAATCTGTTCTGCATCATATTTACAGTAAGGAATAAGAATTTCTTTATGCCTATTTGCATTTTCCAGCTCCAAAAAAACAGGTTATCACTTGAAAATGAGCAAAAGCACAACCAGACTAAGCAATAAATCCAAAATGACAGATTAGCAATCACAAATTGGCTGAACTGGGGACCACATCCTTTGGCATAATAAAAGACCATTTAGCAAAAGTGATGCCTAGATAAAGATGATCCTGGCACTAGTTCAAGCATTCATTCCTTCCAAGGTTATATAAACCTCACCAAACTGTAAATAGAACATCAAGCACCGTTACTGATGGGAATGCAGAACAGGAGGGGAAATGGATATTTGTTTTCTCTGTGAAGGCCATGGAATGCAAGCCCATTTCCTCTGTGCCTCTTTCCTCCACAGATTTTTCCCAGTCTGAACCTTAGGGATGATTTGGAGATGAAGGGACTTCATACCAGCTTATCTACAGAAGATTCAGCAAAGCCTCTTGATCTCTTTGGAACAATAGAATGCAGAAGTTAAAAATGTTTTTGTTTTTTCAAGTTCTAACCTAATCCCCCGTAACTTCAGCAGCAATTATTCAGAGATGATTAGCCTCAGAGGAAACTTTCAAAGACTGTCCTCTGAGAAATTCAAAATTTCATCCCTTTAAGCCATGTTATATAAAAGACACATTACATATTTATATACTGGTCTATTTTGACCACTCTATGTCAATGCATAAATAGAAAATATATATATATATATAAACTGTCATATCAACAGTTTCCAGGGAAAATATTTATGGGAGACTTTCTTCAGACATAAGTCTTAAAACAAATAGTTCTACAAGGATACCCAAAATTCTACTTAACTACTAGGCACGTACAATTTAAATAGCTCAAATAACAGAAGAAACAGCTATGACTCAAATTCTTTAAGTCTACTTGTCTGCTTGGAATCATTAAGGAAAAATAGAAAAACAAACAATATTTTCAAAAAATGCTCTTGACTTTTCTGAAGCATTCAGTACTGCTGGCTATCAGCTGATGTGCTCCTGTTGCTTTGCACATGCCCCACTAAATGGGAGGCAGTTAATTTGTGTACAGAGCACTTGCAGAAGTTCCACTCTTGTATGTGCACAGTCATCAAGTATGCTCATGCTGCTGAAATGCAGTTATACAGTGATAAATATGCAGCTCACTCAATTTCCAGTAATTCATATTATTAGCTACTAATTATGGTAATAATCAGCTGCTTCCGTATTTCCTTATAGGAAAATTTTTTCCTATTTATATCAACATGCCAGGGTTAGCCAATAGCTAACCAGGGTCAGCTATTTTTAAATATGGATGCTATAAGGGAAGAAGGAAATGCACAGACCAAAGTAAATTTCAAAAATTTCCATGTATGGGAATCAATTTTCCACCTCAGAAACACACAAAACTGTTTGCAGATTTTTATTTTTTATTCCAAATCACTGCACATGGGCAATAATCTTCCCTGCAGTTATGGATGTGGATCCAAGCTGAATTGGATAAAAGAAGGATAAAGATAAAAAACCCACTATCTTACAACTGGCAGCAAGTCAGCAAGTCCTCAGTTTTCACACTGCAAGTAGTATAAGCACTTGCAGCAAACTGCTAGAATTTAAATACCAGGCTAAAATTTTCTGAGTCTCTACAACTTCAATATAAAATACTAAGTTAAAAGGCCTAGCAATAACTTGGAAACAGAGTGAGAAATCAGAGTTTGAAAACACTGATTTCATAAAGTGACAGGCACAACAAAAATACTATGATGTAAGGTTAAGATGAAAAAACACATGTATTAATTATATTATGGGTTTTTTAAGACTCAAGACCCTATTTCTACTCCATAGCCACAAGACATAAGAATAAATTTACTGGTAATGTGCTTGCAGTAAGCATCTGCACATCTGAAATGACATGACACTGTCAGTCTACCCCACCACAGCACCCAGCATGTGTAGCTGACAAACAAAAATTGATTTCAATACTTAAAATAGCAAATATCCTTATGGAAAATTAGCACCCAAACAGGAAATTATAAACATTCTGCCTACAACCAAGAGTGCACACGCTACCTCCCATCCACAATGCAAGTGACTATAAACAAAACACTCTAAGGGCCACTTGTATGGTCAGGTTAGGCCTGTCATTTTGCACAGCTCCAATCCTACCTGCCACAGGCAGTAGATAATGTAGAAAACTGAAATTGGAACCTAGCATGTTATATTAAAGAACAAGTTTTAGAAAGTTGCTCTTACCTCAGCATCTTTCTGCTGGAGGATTCTATCCTTGTCTACCACTTCCTCTTCAACAGGCCTATTGAAGAAAAGAATGTATTGACAGCATAAAATACAGAAGTAAAATCTCCAAGAACAGATTCAAGACTCATTTTTCAATTAATACAACACCATCAAAGTCTACATTCTTCCATACAGGGCAAATTAGGAAATTTTAAAAATCATGCTGCCCTTTTGTAAAAGGCCATCTTTACCTCACAGACTCCTGCTATTCACTCTCCATTTCTTAAAATTTGATTTCTTTACTGCTATATGGGTT
>VXBC01013239.1:63579-93469 GCA_013399945.1 Ploceus nigricollis
TTTTTGCAATTTATTTTAATGAAGAGATTTCCTTCACTATCTATCCCTGGTACAAAAATCAAGCACTAAAAAGCTGTGTAGGCTATTTAACTTCTTCTTCAACATCAAAATGCTTTGCTGAATACTTGACGAATGAGTGGAATGGGGACAAGAGTAAGTTACTATCCAAAAAGATGCAGCAAAGGTAGTTGTGGATTTTTTGCATTAAGTTGCCAAGGTCAACCTTGCCAAGAATTAAAAAAGAGATAATAAAGTCCATAAAACACACAAATTATCAGAAAAGATTGTTTGGTCTAAACTTCTCTCTTTAATTACATATGAAGGAGCAAGAGAAGCAACACCTCCCTAAGCAGATAGATTGGGACCTATTTTAATTTGCCCACTAGCATTCATTTTCTTCAAGCAGACATCATTACATAAAACCTATCCTGCTTGCAGGCACCTTCTTCCTGCACATTCCAATTAAAATCATAGAGAAAAGGGGATTTAAGCTGTTTATAAGCACAGCACTTTGCTATATATTATTCCTCTTCAAGAAGAGCATTTCATACAAATCTCAGAATTCCACAGATTGAAATCTCATCAGAAGTAACTGTGTACAGGTGGGATTAGTTAGGAGGAAGAGCAAGTCCCCCGTCAGTGGGCAATGAGGAGCAGCAGAGCCCAGGGGCAGCACACACTTACTTGCCAGTGCGTTTTAGCCTCTCGGAACGGAAGTTCTCGTAGTGCAAGTCTTGGGTCACCTCCTGCAGGTCCTGCATGTGCGTCCTAGAACATGCAAAGGGCTACTGAACACTCAGCAAAGCAAAGGAAAACACCCTTTTATCTTCTGTTTCTGTTTTATCTAATGGATGTATTTACCAGAAAAGTAAATCCTTACAGACCAAGCCAGCCAGAACTCTGCTTTCAAGTTCATTGATCTTTAATTCATTTCTAAGTGCCCCACCAATACTATTCAAAGACCCAAAATATGCTGTCCTCCTCTTGATCACTATTTCAGAAGAGTTGTTTATACCAGTTTTTGCAGTGTTAAGAACTTGCAAAGACAGTAATTCAGAAAGATACTTTAATTCCAAAAGTATTTTATTACTGTTAAGTGCTGTCAAACATAATTTGTGACTGGGAACTAGGTGGAGCTGCTTGGCTCACATAACAGCTGACATTGCTTAACAATTTCCAATTGCCAAGATAAAAAAGGAAAACCCACTTGCTCCCAGTGCCCAGCAGAGGGCAATCCTGCCCAGTGCAGAAGGAATCTGGAATGACACAACGGAATTCATTTCCAACAATAGCCAAACATCGTTTTTAAAAAAAATCACTTAAAACCATTTACGCAGGCAGAGCATCCCTATCAGCTAAAATCATAACGGGTGGGGTATCATATTTAACAAAGGATTTCCCATACTGCCAAGAAAATTGCACTTTGCTTTTGGAATATTCTTCACTTTGAAGAGTATTTTAAAAGCCTCTCTGCCCCACCAACTGCACTATAACAAAACTTCAGTTGATATGTACAGCCATCAGATCAGTTAAAATAAGGCATAAAACCATCACATATATCTGGCAACATAAAATATAGAAAAATATTTCTGAATTGAGAGATCAGAGGGTACAGCAGGAAAACAAGCTGCAGGAGACCAAAATGTAACTCTACACTGGCATCAGGGCTAGTTTTAAATTAAGGAATTAAGGTTGCTATAGGTTTTTAGTCATTGTGGCAGTTACGTCACCACAGGAGATGGGATCATTTTACCATTACTCACACCAGCATTGTGCGCAGCTTGAGGAAATCATTGTGCTCTGGATTTTCAACTTCAACAACTCCCCAGGGATACAGGCGGCCTCTGATTTTTTTCCCCTTCACCTCAATAAGTTGATTGGATCCAATAACAGCGAAGGGAATGCTAGCCTAGTTGAGACAGAAAAAACAAGTTACTGTGTTGATTTTTGGCTGGTTAGTTTTTGTATTTTGCTTTGTCTTTCTTTTAAAGAAAGCACAACAATTCAAGTAACAGGCAAGAGAGTGGGGGAAAAAAATGTTGACAAACACTCTACTAAAACCTTCTCACATCAGAAAACCAACAAATCCCATTCTAGGCAATGCAGCCTCTCCTTATGAGCACCTGTAGCTGTGTTAGGATCAATTTGTTTTAACAGAGGCCCAGAAGGAAATGACGCTTCGCTTTAGGAACACTCAACTGTTGTTAAAGTACAGTTTAGGCATAATGTGTCATCTGACATAACATCATGCATGGAGAACAGCCAACAGAAACATACTTCAGATGCAGAGTGAAGTAGCTAGAAAGAGAATTTCAGACACATTCTTCAAACACCTTTGCAAGCACAAAAAGGAAATTACTTCAGTAAAACCTTGATTATCTGCTTTAACACGAGGCAAGTTGTTAATTAGTACAGCAACCATAACACACACAATCTCTCTCCTTGCTCACATGTTAAAACGTTTGAGTCAGAAAACAGGCTGCAAATAATAGTTCAAGGTGAACAGTGGTTTACAATTAAAAGAGGAAAGAAGAGAAAGTCCTGACACACTACACTTGGAATTCTGATGAAGCAGAGACTGGAATAAAAGGGATTATAATTCAGAGTCAACACACAAAGGAAACTGAAATTTTCGACACATTGTGAAAGGAATAAAGTACCTTGAGGCATGCTGTAGATTGAAGAACTACAGCAGCAAAATGATAAACTAGGAGTGAAACTTGCCTTTAAAACTCTAGTTTGTTCTTTAAACTCCTCATCTTCATCAGAATCTGCATCGGGGAGCTGATAAATCCTAATGCCATGTTCAGAAATCTCATCCAGAACCTGAAAGTTTGCAAAAAAGAATGATACTCTTAATTCATTGAAGAGGTATTCAGTCAAAAATATATGAAATTGATTAACTAGTCACAAATAGTCACCTGACTCAGTGTTCAAACTGCAAAATAGCACAGGCTTGAAGATTTTTTAAAAGGCACAAAAGATAAATGCATTTTTGGAAAACATAGCAAGTAAATAATTTAAAAATGCCAGAAGGTTTACAAGGCAAATACAGAAGCAAAGTGAGGTTAATATGAAAAAAGAGTAGAAGCAACAAGAAGGAATTAATTAGTTACAGAATCAAAACCATTCACCCCGTGTCAAAGTATATTTTTGTGCATTTGATACATTCAAAAATATAGTAGACAGTGCCTAGTGCCTCTTGTATCAAAAAAGATAAAATCTTATTATCCACTTAAACTGAAGAAAGCCATTAAAAATCCACTAAGAAAAAGACCCTGTTCTTAAACAGTTTTCTTTGTCATTAATAACTGAGGGTAACATAAAAAATACAATATCTGTATTCCTGGGCACATTCTTTTCCTAATGAAATCACAGCAGGAGTGAGCAGGCAGCATAACTCTAGGCCTTTGGCAGTTTCAAAAGGTGGCACAAGTCAATTCCTTTTTCAAAACCAAGGAGAATGTTTCTTCTGCCACACTACTAAATATACTTAAGTCAGCTCTTGTCACTGCATCAAAGGCACTGACAAGAGTTACTATCAGTAAAGGAAAGTGGTGGTATAAGGAGAGCATGAAGAATGCTGAGATTCTACAATGACTCTCTCCAAAGGGATCTTGGATGTTACAGCAGAAGAGGGGAAGAACTGTGTAAACTTCCTAGAGCAGCAACTGTAACCCCACCAACAGCACCTGAACCAAGCAACTGCCCTGCTCAATGAGCTCTCAGCATAGACAAAGTTTGGGCAAATTCAGGGAGAGTTTTAAAGTAATGGTAAAAATATTCAGAAGAGCTTATGTAAGGACTTGTGATGCCATTACTGTGTAAACAACTGGAAATTAACTTGGTAGCACGAAAACAAGCAGACTTCAAATAGAGAGGTCTTAACGAGCCTTCTCTGAGTATTGCTGGGCTCCTCCATCCTCTGTCATGATGGCAACCGACAGCTACAGTATAAATGAAAATTGTCCAACCAGAACTTGGTTATTTAACAGGTGTTTAAAAGAAAACAGTTCTCCAGACCATTAGCAGAGGAAAGACCATGTATGAGCCACAGCTGTTCCCTGACAATGTTTTCCTGCCAGGTATATAAACATCCCCCGCATTCACACACGCGCACACACTGAGCAAAGTACCATGAGCCTCCACCTACACAGAGAGCACTATTTTATAGAGAGAAAAGAAATTTGGGAGCAAGTGTTGCCAATAAGCAATTAAGACATTCACACAATGACATTTAAATAAATGGATTTTGTTACTGTTTTGCAAAATGAAAGAGATCTGAACTGTCACCAAATGACAATAAAAGATGCACAGCTGGGATGGGTGGGGCAGCACTGCAGTTGATGCCTTTAAGTAGTTGCATAAAACAAGAAAGCACATTTAACCTGGCTAAGATCTTTGAGATAAAATGCAAGTGGAACAATAACGGGAAAGCCAACAGCAAGGGGTGCTAGAATAATATATTACAGCTGTTAAACCTAGTGCTTTCCTGAAAGGAAAAAGAATTGCAATAAAAACAAAGTGTATTTTATGCTCCTAACAATGAAACAGCATTTTGCTTCTTCAAATCTGAATTTTATTGGCCTCAGAGGATTCTGTGTTCCTAAAGATTAGCCTTCCCATGGGAAATTAAAAAAAAAGTCAAAATATTAGTTCCCCTCTCATGAAGTCATTCTTTTGAGCATGTTTCCTTAGCACCCTTGCATGGCACAGCTTGTGAAACTGTCGTGCATTTCTTCCCACTCAAGAGTTTGAAAGAATAACTTTGAATTCCAGAAAGCCCAAACAGGAATTACTCCAAGCTGGGTTTCCTTTGCAAGCACCACAAGCTAATCTTGCTGCTTAGTCCATAGCGGCAAAACAAAAACATTTTACTTCAGATTGACGGCCAAATGGCAGAAACATCTAAAAAAAGTAAGACTTCAAGCTGCGTCAGCAAAGCAGGACTTTGATTCCTATTCTTGATTAGAGACTCTGTTGGCCAAGATGCTTTGAGTTAGAACAATATACAGTAGCTTTGATTTTCAAAGCTTTGGAAGCACATTATACATTTGACTTAATATAAACTCAGTTTGCAGAGTGACCTTTGCCAGCAGTATAAAAATAATGAAAACTTGTTTACCTGCTCCCTAACCACTCCCTTAGACTACAGATGCCCTTCATCTTGTTGTACTTCACCAGTGCATAAATGTGGTGTCCATATGTCTAAGTCCAGACTGTTTTAAAATTAGTTAGTTAAAAGTTAGTTAAATTCCCAGTGAATTCTATTTTAAATAATTAATGTTCCATTTAAATGCCTCCTTCAAATCTTCAACATCATTCTGCTCCCAAATGCTGAACCAAAAAGCAAGCAACTATGAACACTGAGCCTGAAGTACACTGCTGAAACGGTGAATTACAGCGATTTTACAAAAAGTAGCAGCTCCACAAACAATGTGAGATAAAAATCTTTCACAAAATCAGTACAGTAACAGAAAAGGAAAAGCAATAAAACCTACACAATCAGCCACATTTTTGGTTTATGATTTCCCTATGAGTTCCTTCAATTCGAACACAGAGCACCTGTTGTAACCTTATAGTATTTGTGGAGGAACAAAATTAAAGTTCAAGAGCCTGGACAGAATTTGTCCCAGCAAGATCCAAAGGTTCTTCTTGTCTCAGTTAATGGACTTTTTAAAATTTCCTTCCTCCTTTCACCTGGTTCACCATAAAGCTGCTCATTTCTGTACAAGTATCTCCTCCTCTCTTCAGTGGATGTTTGCCTGCATTGCAGACAAGTTTCATACAGTCACACTGTCTCCACTTTTAACTTTCTCAGCTACGAAGAATTCATTCCATCTCTTGGGCAAGTTTTCTCACATTGCTGAGCTTTACAAAACACAGCAGCAATGCCAGCAGTACCTCACCTTGTCAAAACATAGTTCTTCACATGCCCAAACAAACCATGGCCACATCTACCACTGTGGCACTGGTTCACTCAAAAAAGCTCCAAACAAATCCTCTGAATTTAGGTGGAGTTCAGCTAATGTGCTGCTTTGCAGCATGATTTTATCTATACTATTTTCCCAATAAATAAAACTGTAGTCCTTCCTCAAGAAAATAGAAAAATACTCCCAACACAAACACCCTTGGAATAAAGATCTAATAATCATTCTAAAGGCCTACAGGAAGTCACAGGGTCACAATCAAAACTGTTATGCCCTGCATGACAATGTAATAGGAAAGATATCTTACCTTATAAAAGGCTTGCTCTGGTGTAAAATACAGACTGCAATTTAGAAGTACTAATTATCCCTACACTACTCAAGGAGTAAGTCATTAAATTTGTAAAAATTCATAGGCTTTGTAGGATTCAAACCTATTAGACTTTACAAATTATTGTACTGGTTTTGAGTCAATTGAATGTGACTAAGATTGTGATCTCAATGAATTTTACTGGGCCACCTCTAAGCATACATAACAATCCCACCACCTACACATTCCTTTAACAAGGTGCACAAAGTCATTCTCAATCAAAGAGAATAAACCAGAGCAGATTAAATATTTACATTCATTGCTCAGATGATGCAATAAAATGGAAATTCGATTTAAGGTTAAAGACTTGTACAACCACAATTATTCCATTTAATTATTCTATTTAATTCACTACAATGTCATATCTGGCAAAAATTGGGCTGTCTTGGAAAGGTTTGTCAAAAAATAAAATTTCAAGATGCTGAGTAAACCTTGCAAAACAAAGAATGATTTTAGTACCACTGTCTGGAAAGACAGATGGTCTCCACTACAACCCTGAGTATGTCCTGGTGTTTCAGATGAACACATAACCCAGCAGGAAAAATGTTCACACAACAACATGCATTTTCCTATAACAATGGAGCCACAAAAGCATCCTGCTCATATATTAACCCAACTGTCCTGTCTCTGTATTAGTGTTTTAGTTTGTACCATGGGTGCACTTACTTTAAAAGTTTCCAACCACATTTTGCTACAAACCATGCAGCAGAGTGCACAACCCAAGTACCTTCTGGATGAAACTGAAGATATGCCCTCAGAACACACCTAATGCACTCCCAGCACTAAGGGGCACTCGGGCCACTGCTCTCAGACATCTCCACTTCTCCTTTCAGGATTGTCTGAACCCTTGTTACAAACCGTGTTGCTACTGGTGCACTGCTTTGCCTAGATACATGAAGCCAAGAACAGCCACATTCCTAGCACGTGTAACTGGCAAAGCACATCAGACTTCAGTGAAGATTTTCCCACCTCACACTTCCTCAAGATTAGGTCCTTGGCCAATATCATTCATCCCTCTTCAGTTTGAAATTACTTTCTATTTGGCTTTAATATTGTATGGGTTGCTCTGTTCTCATGATCAAGAGTTAGACCTACTCTTCTCTTCAGCCTCTCCCTCTCCTTCAGCGTCAGGGTGTCAGCCTTGGCAATCACAGGGACAATGTTGACCTTTCCATGAAGAGCCTTCATGAACTCTACATCTAATGGCTTCAGTCTGCCAACAAGCAGGGAGAAAAAAAGATTTAAAATAGGCATGGAATCTTGTGTTGTTTGTTTCATAACAGACCAAATGTATTAAAAATTATTTATTTCAAGTGTCCACATAAACAGTATTTTCATAATAAATTAAGCCATTAAGCTTAATGCCCTTGCTTATCAACTTGGTTGTGCAAAGTTTAAGTCGTAATTAAAACTGTCTCTATATAATGAAGTGGATATTAAAAGCATTTCCTTCTGGGTGATAAACAATGCAGTACTGACTGCCTTGAAACAATATTAAATGCAAAAGGGGACAAAGTAAAGGAGAGCACTAATCTCCATAGACTGTTTTAATTGCACCGCTATCTGACAAGTTGGTAACTCAATTAACATTACTGTTAAGTTACCACTTCAAGTAATGAACAGATTTATGAACTGTTATGAAAGTACAACACCCTAAAGTACAAAAGCTCAAGCTTTTTCTTACCCATGCCCAAAAGGAGAGATGAAGTAGAAGCAGCAGTGGACTCTGTTGTCTATGATGTGGCGCCTGTTCAGACCACTCTCATCATGCAGGTATCGCTCAAACTGGTTGTCAATGTAGTGGATAATTGTTTTGAAGCTGTGGTATGGGAAGGGGGAGAAAGAGAGGCATCTTACATCAGCTTTAAATAATAAGGAAAGAATAATTAAAAGATAAGAACAGAAGGAGAAACACACTTTTATTAAAAACACTAATGTTACAGAAAATTCACCTTCCTAGCATTTTATGCTACTGAGGAAAAATATTTTGATAATGCAAAAGGGTGTTTTCCTAACAACCACCAAGTGTCAACTTATGCCTAGAGCCAATTTCAAGTATTACTCTGTTCACTGGATAAAAAGTTCAAGTGCAAGCTCAGAAAAAAGCACTTGGTGCTGAGACAACACAGGAACAGAAGACTGAGGATTTTTCTGCCTTTTCTTCTGGGGCTAGGGGCTGAAGATTTGTTTTTAAACTGGCTGACGAATGACATGTCCCGGATATCCTCTTGATTTACAACCCCGACCCTAGAGCCAGGTTTCTATAGTTACCTATGAAAATTCTGGTATTCTGTTTGAATTAAGTACAAATACATTTGCAAGTCATGCACTCAAGCATCACATGATTTATTAAGCTATTTTTGTCACCTTATAGAATTCTTTTCTGTTGACAAAGAAAAAACCTCCTATTTAGTTCAAGGCAATTTAAAATATTCCCTATAAAGAAGTAAATGAGCACAAAATTTGATCACAGATTAATCAGACACAGAGAGCAGTGACTAGAGAGAGAAAACAATGCATAACTAAGAAGATAATTTTAAGCTATTCCAGAGTATGCAGACACCTGCAAACACCATTTATATAAAAGGACACTTTATATTAGGTACTGCAGGGGAAGGGAAGTGAACAGCTGACGTAAATACGGTTAGGCAGATGATTGTGTATCATGAACATGTCTTAAACTACTTAAGAAAAAACTAAGCAGAAAGCTTAACTTGAGAAATAGGAACATCCATATTTCTGTTCCTGAGAAAACACAAACTTGATGAGATACATTTAAGGAGGAAACAGAGCAGATAACAGAAAAGAAAATTAATAATTTGGAAAATGAACACAGAATGCTGGCAAGCACTACGATAGGCAGCAACGTTTGACCCAGGGCTGCATGACTGCAAAGGAGATAGTAAAAGAAAGTAACAAGAATGATGGAAGAGATCTTGGAGGGAATTTGATTCTCCAAAGCTAAGTAAGCTTTTGGATTGAGAAGGAATAAATCCATGATAGAATATATACACACACACATTTACATCACTGCAAGATCTGGCTATTCTAAGTCATATTACAGAAGACAACAAAGCAAAAGATGGAATTCATTGGGTTTTGACCTTGGTGATACTCATTAGGAAATAGCACCTTAATACCTAAATGTGCTGAAACACATCAATATGGGTTTTGTTCCTGTTAATCTTCAATACCTCTCTTAGCTGGTAAAAGGTAACGAGACTGAAGACATACAAGTATTAGGACAGAAACCAAACACTAACAATGGGAAAGGACTATCACACATTTCCCTGGCAATGTAATTAGTTTACGTGCAGTTTTCTAGGTCTAACAGCTATAATTTTCCCTGTAAATACGGTGTTAGTGTCCTGTACCTCCTGACTTCCGGGAAACACCTGGCTTATACCACAGTGCTGTCACTACTTAGGAGATAGTACATCCTGTATTGTAACAGCAAACAACACAAACACTGCATTTAAGCCCACTGGGGGAAAATGAACAATATTATCAAGCTGCCCAAACCCATAAAATATAACCTTAGTCAGTTTAGGGAAAAAAACAAAACAAGAAAGAGGAAAAAAAATTTAGCAGCAGCCAAAGAGCTGAGAGCAGCTATCAAAGAACGACCTGTGACACTGCAAGCAAGATGAAATAAAGAGTGTGATCAGCAATATCTAACAAGTTCACCTGTAGTCTGTTTTTGTCAACCACTTTTTTGAGGCCAGATATCAAAGCAAATCTAAGCATCAAGCAATTTTTTTCCTCCCCTGATTAGATCCCCTCTCTTCTCATGGAAGATGTTATTTTAAGGACACGCTTCTCTCATGATCCCCATGTACTTACGCATGGAAAGATGCTGAATGCGTCAAACCTCCCACCACAGAGAATTTTGCTGTTCTCCAAACACACCCCTAAACTGATGCCATAAGCAATCCTAGGTGCAGGTCTGATTCTAGAATAGAGAACTCCAGCCAGCACTAAAGCTTCACACAGAATCTTTAAAAAACCACCATGGTTAACTGTGGCTCACCACCACATTACCTTTCATACTGTTTTAAGTACAGTAGCATCCAGAAAACAAGAATTACTCTACTTCAGAAAATGTCTTGTACTAAATCTATAACAAATCATTTCCCAATCCAACACTGTTGTTTTTCCAATCCAGCAGATTTCCTGGACACAGTCTTAGTAGCACAAAATCCTTATCAGTACTTTTTCTTTGACACAAAATACATAAAAATTTACCTCAGCTCCCATCCCTGAAAGTCAAACTCTAAAATTTAGCCCTTTCATCAATGCACAGAGACTAAAAGCCATTAGGGAACCTACTCAGGAGAAAGATATTTGAAACACTCCCAGCGATTGCGAACTCCTAGAGACACCGTGCCAGTTTGATTTACCTGTGTTCAAAAATAGCCTTAATAAAATTTGGCACTTCAAAAAACAAATAGTCTGCACAAATGGCAGCCTTCTCAAAAAAAGGGCTTTATAAATCTTGGATCACGATCAGCACTATCTACTGGTGAACCACAACTGCAGTAAATGCTCCTGAACACAAACATAAGTTCAAGAACATGAACTTGGTCCTTCCTCTGAACTAGCAAGGAAGGAAGGTGGTTGCATTGGGTTGCACTACAGCTCAAAACAAAGAGTCTGCCCATCCAGGTCCCTGAGACATCCTGTAAAGATTAACAGACTTTGTCAAAATGACACTTGCCATGGCTGAAAGGCTTTTCATGTGACCTAAGTAGACTAAAGAGATACCATTAACTGCATCTTTTTGTTTTGTAAGATGTGAGTACTATTTGTTCCTGTAGTGCATTTGATGTTTCAGATTTGTCACATAAAATTACGTATAAATTGTTCTACTCAGCTCTGAATCACCACAGAATGATTCTATTCAGAAAACCTCCAAAAAGAAAGGGGAAAATCTGAACACGTAGGTCTCTAAGAAACATCTGAGCAGAATAAACAAAGGGCATTAGAACACAATCAACAGGAAGAGCTCTCTATAACACAATGCACAGGCTGCAGAGCTCTCAGCTCCAGCGGAAGGAAGCTCTAGTCAACAGTGCACAAACTAAGCAAGACCATGATGCAGCCCAGAAAGATGCCTCTGTGTTATTCCAAAAGTTCAGTTTTTTTCAACTTACTAAAGTAGGAAAAGTGGAAGGAAAATAGAAATCTCACTAGAGCTTCACTTTCAGACTTTCATTTAGTGTGTTACAGAACTTCACTGCCTTCACTTTTGCTATGTCCCACATCTACACCACAGAAAGAAAAGAAAAACCATCTGATAATAAGAACACTGCAGATACATCATTCTGTCAATGAAAGATTACAAAACATTCTATTAGCATTATATATGTTTATTTTATTTGCTATTTATCTATTTCTTGGTCTTTAACTTATAGTGAAGGACTCAAATCAACATGTATTTAGCTTTATGTTCCATTTCTCTGCACAGTGATCCTTGTTTGCCTTGGGATTACTACCACCACAAATAAAGTGTCAACAAAATTAACAACTAAGCAAAATAAATATTGTTAGCACTTCTTAAAAGACAACCATGTGAAAATTCAAAGTTTTAATCCATTGAAACTAGAAGCACCCCAGTAAGATATCTCATCTTTATTTGAAAAAATTCATCAGCTTTCCACAGTTAAAGAGAATTGCCTGAATGTGATTATTTGGAAATTACATTTATGAACTTAGTTTGCTATAAATTGCTCCGTTCCCCCTAGCTGCTTTATAGATTTCTTTCTTCATAATCATTATGCTAAAGCAATTATGTATATTTTCCAGTGTATCTACTGACAATTATTTCATCCATTAAAGATTGTTGGTGATACTTAGGCAAGAGAGAGCCACGTGGTAACTTCATCATAAAAAAACACCAGTTCTACCCAAGTTGCAGGTAGTACATATAGGGGACAGGGAATGAAAAGAACTGTCTTAAAAACATGGAAACTGGATGGGCCAGAGACACAGAAAGTAAAAGACAAAATATTTCCCCCCACCAGAATTTTGTTCTATTGGAATGGCCATAGAGACAAAAAGCTGACTGCAGTGCTCAGAAACTTTTTGAAGGAGAGGCTGTTAATTTTGAGGCAGAACCATAGACACATCCCACAAAACTTTAAAAAACATCAGAAGTGGTTAGAAAATTGAAACTTGAAGTTGGAGGAAGTACCAGACACACTAGAATAGTGTTTGTGTAAGACACACACTTTATTACCAAAGCAGTATTTACACACATACCAGTCCTGGCTGTTAATGGCATCTCCATATCCTGGTGTGTCAACTACAGTTAAACGCAGCTTCACCCCTCGCTCCTCTATCTCTACTGTAGAAGCTTCGATTTGAACTGTCCTCTCTATTTTCTCTAAAATAAAGGAACATTTGGATTGTTATTTGCCTATCAGTTCCTGCAGAGACCCCCACAGGAGAGAGCAATAGGGGAGGAACTGCAAGCTCAAGTGTGTTGTAACCTGCATGACATAAAATGTTTTATCAAGATACACAAAGTAGTAAGCGGAATTTAACATCACATTTTTGTAAGTAAACAAGAAACAATAAACTAAAATGTGGGTTTACTTATGACAATGTGCAAAAATAAAATAATAATACTCAATAGATTCTTTGTCAAAAGGTTATTTACACCTCTAACCAGGATTTAAGGCACTACAGACAAAAAGCAGTAAGAAGAAATGGGGATGAGAGCAAAACCACATTTAGGTATATTGATACCTAAAATGTCTAGGAGGTGTTTTTTTTATAGCAACTGATAAAGAAACAAAAGCTGTCTTTGAAAGGAAATCTAAATAAGAAAACAACAGCTCAACAAAGCATAATTTAGAAAATTTAAATACAGCATGACAAAGCAGTGTAATGGGTAAAGAAAGAAGCAATATTAACTGAAAGAATGTGAAATTTTATAGGGTGGAGTGTGCTGGAGAACTGCAAAACCACATTTACCTGCAGCTCCAGGAATATAACGTTCTGGATAAAGATCAGTCAGGAACAGACTGTTAATTAAAGTGGATTTTCCTAAGCCAGACTCACCTACAAACAAAATAATTCAGGTTATTAAGCATATACACTTTTTACTCCAAGATTTTTAAAGCACCTTGTCTTTCTCCATGCCCACATTATGGAGGAAAAATAATTTGTTCATCAGGATCCACCCTAGCTTTTGATATAAAAACATCAAAGGTTCAGCTAAGCACTTTGAAAACACTGGAAAAACAAGCCTCCAGTGTTTTCATAAATGTTACATGAAAATTTTAAGTTTACTGTAACAGATGTCACAATAAAAGCTGAAAGGTCATACAGCACTTGGACTATAGATCTAGAGATAGCTCAGTTACTTGAGGGAAATTACAGCTTTTTTCATTTAAACTTTCAAAATCAGGAGCTGTAACTCTCCTGCTGAAAATTTCTGAGAGCTTGAAGGTTTTCCTAAGCTACAAATTGAACCTGGAACACTCCTGGGAAGACAAATGAGTAAAGTAATCCCAAACTAATAGTCAAGTTTTGCACCCTTACACTTAAGCCCATATCGGTTCTATGAAACTGAAAATCATAAAGCAAATTATTCAAAATTCACCTGAGAAGCTTCATAATTCTGTAACTTCAAATGATACAAATTTTGTCCTACATCTAAGTAACGAAGTTAAACATGTAAATTTAACTACTAAATCTGAGTTTCAAAAAATTGCTTGTTTCCTAACTCAAGGAATCAAAGAAGCCAGCATTTAGACCAACTGGCAGTATTATTTTAGATGCTACTAACCTGATATTAGAGATGAAAAAATTATCTGTATTTCTCATCACAACCTACATGACACAAGAACTCTAGAATTATCATTAATTACCTGTTTATCTCACAAACACTGCTGAATACTGTCACCAAGTAACCCCAAATGGTACTACAGAGTACATTTTCATTTTTCACTAACTGCTACAAAAGGGTAACAGTACTGTGGACTCCTTTTGCACATGCAAACCATTAAACTGATTTAATGTAAACATAATTCAACATCACTAGGAAGAGCTTTGTGCCTAAAGGACTCTCCATCAAAGAGGCTCAGAGGTGCTCATTGACAGAACAGGCAAGTTACAGGTTTATCTCTGACACCAGAGTGAGTCAGTACAGAACAGCAGAAAACACAACAGCAGCATCACCATTTCAACAGCAAAACACTCACTGTGTGCATTCATGCCTTCAATGGGGAAACAAGAGTAAAAGAAAGATTAAACAACTACCCCTGTCATCTGACGATGAATCAGGAATGCCAAAATGTCCTGTTGGCTCCAAGTCATCATCTTCAATCACTATAAATACTCCCTCCTACTAAACATGACAAAATAGTAACAGATGTAATTAGAAAGTGTAGAGAGGTTCAAAGCTTTTTCTACTGTGTAACAGTCAACTGCTAAGTAGGAAGATGTATACATCTATGAGAAAGAAATGTTGTTGTTGTATAACAATCAAAAATACTTAAAGAATTCACTTACCAACCACCATGAGTGTGAATTCAAAGCCCTTCTTCACAGATTTCCTGTGGACCTGGTTGGGCAGATTAGCAAATCCCACATAGCCTGCCGAGTCAGAAAACTAACAAGGAAACAAAGGTTGAATATAAATGAGATCCCTTTCCCCCTAAAAAGTTGAAAAAGAGTTTACTTGATTCTACACAATAAAGTGCAGGGGTATATAAAGCACAAGGAAGAATAGAGAATGAAACCATTTTTGCTACAATAGCAAAGCAGACCTCAAAAAGGCTAATTTACCAAGCAGGCTGATATAAATAGAAATCAGATAAGTACCTTGAGCTACACAAACAAAAGTCTCCCCTTGGATAAAACAAAAATAAAAATCTGCAAGCTGCAAGAACACACTCTTATTAATCTTAAGAAATAAATACAGCTCAAAATAAAAAAAAACTGTTCAAATTTGGTGTCTGCTGCTGCTATCTTCTATAAAAATAATGCATATGCTTACAGGTAAAAAAACAAGAATATTATACTAATGGAGGGATTACTGAGATACAATCACACAGAGATGTATCTTTTGCTGGTTAAGTTGTTCACCTATCTTCATAATCTTTGACTTCTAACACAAAAGCAGGAAAAAGAAACATGCCTGAAAAACTTATCAAAGAGATTTGGGCTATAAACAGGGCAGTCTGCTCCAACATCTGTTACCCATTGACTGAAAACCTAATAGGAGCCTAAATAAGAACTGCAGCCACCTGATTTAGGGACCTGTGGGCTACCAGGAACCAGATGTCTTCTTCACAGATGAGTTTATGATGAGAACAGGTATTTTACAATGCCATACACTTCCAGCAGTGTTGGGGGGATACAAGGGAAATCACTTAAAAGCTAATTATTTATTTGCTAACAATCCTTTTAAAGCCCATCCAGGTGAGCAAAAACACTAGAAATGAAGGTTTGTCACACGAAATTTCCTTAGGTGAAGGTACCATTTTAACTTGGTAAGCAGAGACTGAATGCCTGGTGAACACCAGAAAGTCTATCACTAGGATCACATACAATCTCTGTTTCTACTAAGCAGTTCCTTTTAAGAAACACATCTGAAGCAATAAGGTATAATTTATTCACAATTTTAGCATTTCAGTAAAACTACAAATGTTTTCAGAAGTTGAACAGATTCTAGACAAAACATTGGCTATGCAGCCATCTCTTTACCTTTACTTTTTCACCTGACTGAGACATGTTTCTTCACTTCAAGTTTCAGACACTGGAAGAAAAAAAGCCATAGTGCACGTTAGCTGACTTGAAGATTACATTACTTTTAATTTTGAACTGATCAACTGCATGTAATAATCACATTTTATTCTAGTAGAATGAAATGTCACATACTTAAGGATTACCAGAACAAACAAGCCATAATCAAAATGTCTTCCTTCTGAAATAAATCACAGGAGTACTTAATTTAAATACTTAAAAATTTCAAAACAGAAAAATTCCTTTAAAATGCAAAATATTAAAATTTAGTATCATAACAAACTTTCACCCATCCTGTCTTTGTAGAAGGATGGTTCACAGATAAGCGAATGTAATGCAAATGTTGTCCAAACATTACATTTGAGAATTATTACCACATCCAAAAATTCTCATGAGAACAGGACACCTACATGATTCCCAGGTAAGGGTCAGAACATAACATTATCTTCAGTGACTTCAAAGTGTTGCTGCTGAATAGGACACTACACTTGGCTAACCCATTCTGGACACAAAAATTCATGCCAGTGTGAAGGACTATCAAAAGAGATTTGTTCTTTAGTTTCAGACACCCAGAACAGCTGGACTTTGGCAAGCCCTTATCTCTTTACTCAAGGATGTTAGCTGTGCTATAGATTACTTATCAGGGCAATAGCAAAGCCCTTTCATTTAGAGCAGCCCCAGAGTAGGGACAGGAAACTCAGAAGCGGCAGGAGCACTTCACAGCTTGGTTTGTTGACAATGCAGCTCTTGGCCTGGAAGAGTAGGGAAGTGACCTATGCAGGCACCTGTGTGTTCAGACCTTCCTGTTGGGTAGCAGGAGTCATTTTAGCAGGATACAGTCCAGTTTCTGACACTGGCAGTTTGACAGTCAAATCCTGGCAGAGTCCAAGCTCTGGACTGAAGGAAAAGTTGAAGTTAGCATAATTGCTGCTTGCAGTTCTAAAGAAAACAGATCTTCAGCTCCCATGGCATTTCATTTGCCCTGCAGCAGGCATTTAAAATCCTGGCAGCTGTGCAGGCACCAGCTACTCTATAAGCAAGGAAAGTTGTTTTTTCCCTCCTCCAACTACTCTTCCCCCATACCCAGCTCATTTGCTTACTAATGAACGCCTAATGCATCCATTGCCTGGAAAATAGGGAGGTCCTCATTCTAATCATCTGTCAGCCTCTAATTGTGTATTACTCAAAACATTCTGGAAAGCATGCCTTAAGAATGGTTTTGAAAACCAGAGCTTCTTTGCCTTTGACCAGTACTCGAAGGCTCATTGCGGCCTCCAGCCAACCATTGTCACAGATCCTTAAAGAAACTCACAATCCCACTGACAGAAGTAACTCGTTGCTCTGTTGACATCTTGTTTCTAAATTTGGAAACCTCTGCTGTCACCTTGTCAATAAAATTAGTAACATAGTTCAAGAGTTTAGAAAAGCTCATAGTTACTGAGTGCCAATGTAGATATACCTGACCCATTTCTCACAGTTATACCACAGAACTCACCCAGGCCTACTGTCCATAGATAAAGGAGAGACAGGGGAATGATTCAGGTTTCAATATGTATGGCAAATTCCCTGCTTCTGCTTTAAACTGACAGTATAGTCATATCCACTGTAGCATTATTCAAGTTACTTGATTAAAAAGTAGAAGAATCAAAATTGCTGTCAACTGATTATGACACATTCAGCTTCAAAGTTCATCTGTTATCACATAAAGAACATTCTTTCATAAAATCATCTGTTCCACAAGTACAGCTTACAAAACCTGTTTCCTACAAGGCAAACCACATCACCTTGTGTCTTACTCTGACTGAAAAGTTGCTGTAGCCAAAGCAGCAGCCCAGCTGCTCTGATCACATCATGACTGCAGCTCACACTTCCAGTTAGTAATTTCCCAATGTCTTTTGTTAGAATAGAAATGTCCTAGCTGAAAGTTACCTCAACAACAACAAAAAACCCCACAGAAACACCTGCTGTTTCACAACACCTAAGGCACCGGGGTTCATTTGGGAGCTCAGTTGCTCAGCCTTGATATTTTGCAATTCCTAATACTGCCCTCATGAGGTTTCCTCGAAAATCATTCCACCAAACTTCCCCGGATGACCATGTGTTGCCTTCCCAAAGCTCTACCACACAGTACAAATCAAAACCTTGGAATGAACAAAATGCCACACGTTAAATCCTCTTACAGCACCAAACAAACACAGCACTCTCAGCACTGCTCACAAGTGAGAGCTTGGCACTGGACCAGTCCCCGCTGCGCATCAGTGACCACAGACACCCACTGTCTGCTCTGTCTGCACACAGCTGACTCAAACATCAAAACAAGGTGAAGCAGAGTCTCTGAAAACAGCCTGGGTAGTTCACACACCTGGAAATTGTAACATCTAATTTCTTATCAATTGTCCAGAACAAAATGTATAAAAAAAACCCCACAACTAAGGCAAACCAGAGCAAGAACTGTATCTGTTCTGTTCTCTTTAGATTTTCAAAGTACTCTTTCAATCAGTATGAGATAAGCAAAACAGCACATACAAAACAGTTCAAGAAGAAAGAAATAGATAAGATACATTTGCAACAACTTACAAAAAGCAGTGAAACTTTATCTGTAAATAATGCTGGGCCCTACTTAGCAGGCCTAACAGAAAAAAAGGGGCACTGTGCTACAGCATAGGAATGTTCAAATCTGGTTTTGAACAGTGGATAACTGAACAAAGTTTCATTTTGGATTCCAACAAATTCCTATCCTGAACAATTTGATGTTGGCAATGTAAAGGAGCAAAATGCCATCGAGTTCAGCTGCAGCTGGAACGTGCCATCCCACTGTCCTCTGCTAAGAGCAGTATTCCGGTGAGAGAGAAAGAGAGAGGAAGGAAAATGGGTCATTTCCTTTGTTCCTGTCAGGATGCAAGAAGTAAACTGTGAGGAAAAGGCAGACTGGGAGCTTCTCAATAGGAACCAGCACAAAGAAAGCACTACAAACATGTACAAAGAGCGTGTCCATATAAGGATATCAAACAACATTTTCAAATAATCACTTCAGAGTGACCTTACAACCATCTCGACAAGCAGAACAGCCCTCCTGATTTCTCAAATGAGGTTTCTTTCTTCCATTAGAGGCTATAAACTCAGATACTTTTTTTGGCAGTATTTAATAGCCACAGACAGGAGTAAAGACTTACACAGGTTTCCCAGTGCTGGAAATGGCCTCAGCAACGTCAGCATTCTGAAATCACTTTTCAGACTTAAAGCAGACAGAAACACCAAGATATGGCAGTAAAACAGCAGTATTTGTGGTTTCTCACTAAAAGAACTATAAAATCCAAGGAAGAAATGTCAAATCTGAGTCACATCAATAATAATAGAAAAAATTGCATGGTTCTCTGAATCACTGAGTTCTAACAAATGTATCCAGCACAGCCTGCTCTGTGTGCCATGCTTTTTTCCTGGCATGTCCTCACCTCCACTGTGGGAAATCCCCTCCAGATGAACAATCCCAGGTGCTTTCATTTTTCTTCATTAGAAATAGGTATTATCAATTGAAGGAATTCTCTTTTACACACTAACAATTCTGCTTTACTCTTATTCAGGAAAATGACCGTATCACTTCCGCCAAACATGGAATTTACAGAAAATGCAACAACCCAGCTGTGACCTTTGCAGACAGACCACGCTAAGGGTGAGCCACTGCTCTTGCTTGGAACTGATGTTCAGAGCTCATAGGTTCTACAGACTTCCTTCTGGTATTGTATTTGAACCAAGGAAACTGTACAGGGATTACTACTGGGAATGTATCAAAATTTGGAACATGCCTGTGACTCAACAGCACACATATGCACAGCAAAAAGAACGAGGACTAAGCAAGAGTTCAACCACCTGTATGAGCACTATTCTTAAAAGGTCAAGAAAAAACAACACACGAACCTAAAGCTCTAATCCTAAATATTTTATTTAAAGTTCCATTTCAACGCTAACATATGACTCTAAACAGCTTCCTTTCGTACTGTTTTAGGAATGAAAACAGCCACTTGAAATGCACAAAGGAGGCAGTGATACCGTTCTTGTAAATGATCAGTTTTAGGGATGATGTTGTTTCTGTGCAAGCAGCGTTTGACAGTATTTTTGCAGAGTTACTGTGTCAAAAAGCACTGTTAAACGGACCTATAATTGCGAAAAACAGGGGCTTTTAAATTAAAAAGATAAACATATTAGCCACGATCACTCATCAGGAAATAGGCAGCTCTGCCTCACACCCACAGAGCTTAAGTATAACTGTGTACATACTGCCAACTCCCAGCAAACTGGTGAGTTTGTATTTAAATCATTTCCAAGTCATGCTTAAGTCTCACGATACCATGAAGTCTCTGACTTACACGTGAACAATAATTAAAGACAAAAAGTACAGCACGGGTTCGGTCTGTTGCCAAAGCAGGTTCAAGCCGCTCTGCGCGTCCCCCCGCCGCATCCCCGGCAGCCGCAATCCCACGGTGGGTGCTGCAATTTTAAAAGCATCCGAGGAATGCCAGTGGAGACAGCACTTCCTGCTCCATCCTCTCCTCGCATCTCCGGCTATCCCAGCACCGCGGCCCTGTCCACATCTCAAACTAATCCTCGCCTTGCTTTAAAAACAAATCAAGGTGTGCGCGAAACGGCCCGACAGCGGCCGTAACACTTCTCCCGTCCCCGCACACCGACTGCACAACCCTCCCAGCAAGCGGCGCGGGAGGCAGGGCCGAGGCCGTGCCCTGCACGGGGGAGCCCCTGCAGCGCTGTGGGGGCGGAGGCGCCGCCGCCGCGGGGGACGCGGCCCCTTCCCGTCGCTCACCTGAGGCCGCGGCCGCTCCCGCCGCCAGGCCGCGATCCGCCGCTCCGCCCCACAGCCCTCCCGCATCCCACCAGCCACCGCGGCAGAGCGCCCGCCTACCCCGCGCCACTCTATGGTCTGCGTCCTGCCGGAGACAGCAGTGAGAGGCGGCTCCGGGAGCAGCGAGAGGAGGGACAGAGTGTCCCCTGACCGGCCCGCGGGCCCGGGCCGCTGCCGAACCATGTTCCGAAGTGCCAAATCTACACGGAATGGTTTGGTTTCAGTTTTCTACCCAAACATCGCTGAGTGTTGAGATTGCTCCACTTAGAGCGGGTTTAGCGATACTCCTCAATGGTAAACCTGGCTGGTGTAATAACCGAGGGGAAATCCAGCTTGAACTTTGTGCTGTTTGACTGTAATGGAGTATGTAGCACCAGCCTGGTTGGTTTGCAGATGCTCATTCACACATGAAGCAAATTCCTTTCCCGAACATTGTACAAAAAATCCCCGGTACTTATTTTACTTACACTGTTCACTCCCGTCACGGCTCTCCCTCTGGTTCTGTGAGAGCCTTGGTCGCTGTCACCGCTGAAGGGCCGAGTGGGATTCTCCTGCAAGTTCTCTGAGGTATCAGGGACTCCAGCAGGCAAACCTGGAGTGTAAATGATCCCTAGAGTTAGATTACAGACACGGATCACTTTCTCATGGGGAAACCGTGTTACATAGCCCAAACTCTAAATGCAACACTGTCAAAACTAAAATACATATTAGCAGAAGTACCAGAAAGGCTTTTTCCAACCTTCCAGCTGCAAGAACTGTGTTCAGGAAAGTTCCTGGACATCTATCCACACTTTTTGAAAGGGCAGGTTGTGTGTGTGACCTAGCAGCAAATCTTTTGACTAAAAATTCTAAGTACCAAGAAACACGTATCTGTTATGTCTATATTCCCATCCATTGAGCAAACGGGTTGCAGCTCACAACAGGAAAATGTGGAAGTGAAACAAATGCTGCTGAAGGCAGACTGGCATTATCTGGAATTCACATTGTGCTCATATTATCAACTGAGCATTGATGGGATCTGAGTAAGGGCAAGATAAAAGCCAGTGAAAGCAAAAGCAAGTTCAATTTCCTAGGACAAAATGTAATGTTATAACTCAAAGTTCTGATTCACACTTCCTTCCTGGAGGAGTTAAAAGATGGCATTTCAGTCTTCCTTAGAAATTTAGGTTTTATTTTAAATTATTCCATGGATTTCCATATAGGTGTTTCGTACTATCACCAGAGGAACAACTGTGGCAGTTTTTCTTTCACTAAATTAGAACATTGTGATGGACACAAGATTTTGCACACATGCATTACTATTACAAACAACTGCTTAGTATTTGAAAAAATTATAAGAAATTGGCACAGACAATGCCAAACTACAGACTACCATCAACACAGAGACGGGTGGAAGTTAGTGCTTTCCCATGACTGTCACTCCTTTCCTTTGGTAGGATTTAGTGCAAGGGGTGAAGGAGTCTCCAGAAATCTCAAATCCTTTGCTATTGAGGCAACAATTTTCCCAAGTCATGGCTGAATCACATTGCTGACCAATTGTCACACAAAATGTTCAAGGAAGCCACAACCCTTCCAAAGAAGTCCCATTAGGTCAGAAAGTGATGTAAGGAAGGGCACCTGGGGTAAGAGCAGAGGTCAGTCCCAGCCATGCCCTGGCTCTGCAGTGCCCAGGAGCAGATGCTTAGGAAAAGATAAAAGCAGCACCGTGCCTGTGTATCCTCCCAGATCCCGGCAATCTGGAGCTCAGCAGCTTCCTGAGCCAGAAGTTTTATCTTGATAGTTCTCTCTTCCATGAATTTTTCTCCTTGCTTTTTGAACCCATCCCAACTTCTGTCATTAAAGAGCGTCCTGTGACAATGAGTGTTACAGTGCATTATTCACTTGATAAAAATGTACTTTTGTTACCTTTGAAACCTGTTATGAGACTCATTATGAAACTGCAGTTCACAGAAATGCCAGGCAACAGACCTGGAATTGTTTGGGGTGTATGACTGAGAAATGCTGCACTGCAGACACCTTCAGCAAATGCAGCCCCCCCAAACACATGCTGCATGTTTTTTATTTCTCACACCAATATTAGCAGAGGTGCAAACAGAAGAAGTGGTTGTACTGAAGGACACTGGTTAAATAGTCTAGAAATGTTCATGCTGTGAACAGCAGTCGGACTGTGAATCACTCATTCCCAGAATTATTATTTTTGAAAGAATTTTGTTTCATTTTCCCCTTGGACATTCCAATGCTTTTTCTTAAAGTTCCTGGATACATCAGTGTTCACATTTTCAAAAGCACAAAAGTGCTTCCTTGAATTCAAATCTTAACTTTGTGTAGAGTCACATCTTAGTAAGTCAGAAATACCTCATACATTCAGCAAAAGACATTATGTGTCTTTTGTTCCAGTTCTTACCAGAGAAAATGGAGATACTGATTATAATAAAATAAATACAGCCATAAACTGAAACCTAAATTGAGTTTTAATAGATAAACCACTTCCACATTCCTTGGCATTACTTTCCTTAAGATATGCTGCTTAAAACTGTTTTTATTTTTCAGTTGTGAGATCCCTTTTAACTCAATTTTCTGTCAGTGCAGTCTTTTTCTCACATAGATGAATGTTTGGGTTTAAGCCTAAAATTCTGTGTGATTGCTGTAATTAATGGCTGCACTATAAAAGCAATTCATGGAGATATTGACTCACTACTGTAGGACACTGAGCATCTTGAACACTCCCAAATCTCTCTGGAGATAATATTGCCCAAGGGCTAATTAAACAACTTAATCATATACATAAATCATTTTCATTTCCATAAGATTTTAGTTTGTGTTTGATTCAAAGTATTTGTGTATGCTTTGCCAAGTTACAGTACATGGCTCCAACCTTTTAGAAATAAATCTGCTGCACACTGTGGGTGACATCCTCTTTTAAAGGATTACCAGAGAAAAAAACACTTTGAATGTAGCTAGTGGGAATGTCAGATGAAGTAATTTAGATATTCCCTGAGTTAATTTGTAGGATTTGGGTTGCTGAAACACAGAAATTTAAGGGTGAAGTTCCCACTGATTTGATAAAAATATTATTTTGTGTAGGGCTTTATCTATGGAGTCACCAATGGGATGAACCGTTCTATCATCTCAAATTTCCTCATTTTTACACACATGCTGCATCAGGAAGCAGAGATGTCAGGCCAATGAAAGCTGGTGTCACTGATGAGACCTGCAGCTCAGAGCTGGAGCCTGGGCAGGGTACAAACAGGAAGCCACTATCTGTGCATGCACCAGGATTTACAGACACAAGCTGCTTTACAAGAAAATCTGCAACAGATAAGTATTTTCCCTTGCTGCAAAAAAAATGCCCAAGCCTCATTTTCAGTGACACACTACAGGAAATGAAGATTATTTTCGATTTATAGTAGTCTCAGAGGAACAGAAGTGTTTCTTTTGCATTTACAAGCACATACAAGCCCTCCTTTTCAAAATGCTACTTATGGCAATGAAGAAGAAATAAGAAAAGCCTACAAGTATTCTCCAGTATAGGAGACATTTTGCATCTTTCCACCAGTAACAGTCATCCTTTCCTCTTACTGGAAACAAAGTTCCCTTTTAAGAAGGAAATCAGGATTGACCAAACAGATGTGTGTTATTCCCAAAAGCTGAGCTTGTCTGAGATGTGTAGGGGCTGCACTGCTGAGAAGAGGTGTCCCAAACACCTCACACATCTTCTCAGCAATGCACATTTCTTCAAACATGAGATAAATATACTATATTTCCCACCACTAACCCTGAATAGTTTTCAGTAACTTCATGGTCATGTCTTTACTAATTACTTTCAACATCTGCAATGTATATTTAAAACAATGGCATTGCTGTCATTGTCATTGTCATCGTCATTGCTGATGTTGCTGTTTACAAACTGACATCTCATGTGATTTCCCAAGAATTACATGGGAAGGAGATTTTCCAGGATCCTGGTACACCACAATCTGTGGAAGGAGGCTAACTCTGGAAGAGGACAAAATTAAACTATAGTTGTCCTGAAGGAAACATGATGTAGAATGGACCATTAGGCATGAAACAATGTGTATTTCCTATAGCTTCCCCCCCCATCCTGCCTATCCAAGCTTTAATATGTTATGTTCTCAAGATCTGTCCATAGCATTAAAGAGGAGTATTTGAAGTGGCATGGCCTAAGCATATATTCTGTGTGATCTTCTGATGAATAGGATGATCAAACTCATCTACATGACATTCTAAACTTTGGGAAAGGGCCTTCATTGCCCATATTAACTGCCCTGGAACACCATTAACATGGGGTTATGGCTGTCTAGGGACACCACAGTGTTCTCTGCAAAGCTGAATCCAGAAAACAAGGTGCTGGAGGATTGGGTGCACAGCAGCTCACCAGAGCAGCCCAGCTGGTCCTGCCTGTGGTGACTGGAAATGTTCTCAGCAGGGCATGCTTTAACAGAGAGACATGAAGATCAATTCCAACACTGGGAAGTTTCAAGTGCTGCTCCAGAAGTTTGTGTGCAAAGAAATTCAAGAGGGAGGATGTGGAACTTAGTTCTAATGATGGTTTACCACTATTGTTTTCCTCATTCAAGGAGGAAAGCACCTGTAACACTGTCTCAGCATTCCCACCGTGTGTAGTCCTGGCTGCATCCAGGCAGAGTGTGTGTGTAAAGAGTAGAGACTGCTACAGGGCTAGGGCCACTGTGTCTGGAAAGGGATCAGCAGCAGCAAATATATGAAGTCTGGAAGCACATTTATAACTTCTTTCAGTGTTTTTACAGCTACATATATCCATTTCCTTCCTTCCTTTTACCTGAGTCTAGTCACATCATCACTGAGAGGGAACAGGGCATCAATACATTTCTCAATCCTGAGAGGCAACAGCAACACTTGAACTAAAAAAAGTGTTGCATTCTACATTATTAGCAGCAGTCACTGAGAACACTACTTGTTCTTCCAAAATTCTGATCTGGTTTTCTCTTTGCTCAAAAGATGATCTAAAAGAAGAAGTGACAGTTTTGTGTTAACCACTTCATCTTGTTTCCAAAATGAATGGTTGTGAAATAAATCCTATGGTGAAATTGAGCACTTCCATTTTGTAATAACCTGCTCATTTGACAAGAACTCATTTCCTATGTGCCAGTCTTCTGATGTGCCACACTGAAGACACGTTGGCACTGCTGACACACAAGAACTTCCTGGAACCCTATCCTAGTATGGAATCTCTTCTGTTGAGAAAAGAATTGCATTTTAAAGGAAAATTCAGAAAGAAGTAATCTTCACTGAGAAACCTCAGGCTTTCTAAATAAAGAACAGCCTTTGCCTAACCCCTCTGTGTTTGTAAATCTCCCTGCCTTCATTTCAGCACTAATTAAAATACAAAATATGGCACAAAATCTACCTCTAATAGGATTCCTAATTCTTCACCTTTGCTTATGTCTGATCCAAAAGTTATGGTAAGCTGTCTCGAGATCACTGAGCTTTTAATTAATCTTTTGACTCATACTCCATCTTATTCACACAAACAATATGAGGTTTGTGCAGAAGATTGATCCCAAATGTCATTTTCCCCTCTGTCTTCCAGATGCTTAATATTTTAGGGATTAGAAAGAGCAGAAGCATTTAGGTAAGGGACACTCCACAAATTATAAACCAAATGTGCTCTGCACACTACATTTCAGGTCCCCAAAGGCAAATCTATCCAAACATTGCTAGTGGGAGGCCTTGGGGCTGAGCAAAGCCCTGGCAAGGCTGGAGGGCTGGGCACAGCAGGTCTGTGCCATGGGGCAGGGTTCATGCACCAGGACAAGCAACGCTGGTGAGAGCCTGGACCCCCCATTAGCAGCCCTCCCAGTAACTCTGTGCCTGGTGTTTGTCCTGATTGTCAGGAAAGGAGCAAAAACACAATCACCTCTAATCCCAGAGCCCCTCTTGCTATAGTATGGCTCCTGTGCAATTGTTCTCAGCTTGAATACCACTTCCGCCCATTTTCACAGGCTGTAAAGCCCCCCTATGTATCCCCTTAGAATCATTTAATTAATACATAGCTGAAGCAGAAATAGATGTAATGACAGGAATGGTCATTTGTTAAAGAGCTGCTTTGCTGTAAGAGCATCGTGCCTTTCAGTTTAAAGGAATCCAGACTTTTCCAGCAAGGGTTTAACTTACAAGGAAGGATTTTCTTTACTTAACACCCCAAATAAAGCATCATGCTGATTTGTATTTCCTTTTAAGAAAGTAGAATCTTTTAATTTCTAGGAGTTTAATTTTCAGTGTTTTGACATTAACACCATCAGAAACCACAACATGCTGAAATTGATGGTGAATTGATGGTGTCCTCAGGCCCCCCAGCAGCTGTGTCAGTCAAGGTAGCAGTAAGTCAAGTAAACAAACCTGTGAGCACCTTGCACCAGTGGTCTCATTAAAGGTAGTCTGTGCAACAAACTTTTAGGATCAAGGAATAAAGTAATTAAAAATGGAGGTTGTTGCCAGTAACCAGGATAAAAGCTAATATCTGGCGTAATGAAAGGAAACAGACAAAAGTGAAATACCAGGAATGGAAATGCCTCTAAGCAGAAAGGTTCTGTTGCCCTGTGATTATTAAGCATGTATTTCCCCAGAGAAATAATTGCCTTGGATTAAGTGATTTGTAGGAATCTGTTGCTGGGTTACAGGTAGCAAGGGAAGGTGGGGTGAGGGTTGCAGAGGTAAAACAAGCCATGGGCTGGTTTCCCTTCTCAGCCCAAAGACCCAGCAGCTGCACTGGCCCCATGAGTGTCTCCCAGCCAGCACAGGAGCACACACAGGCCGTGTATGGAAGGAAACTCAGAGTTCCGTGCTCCCGGGCAAGTGGCAAGGGTGGGGCTTTCCTGTGCTTATGGGCTAAGATAACTGGCATTTCTCCCCCCTTTCTTAATTGTTCTTCTGTGCTGTTTTCTATATAATCATTATTATCATCATAAATACAGATGCTATTCAGTTTCAGCCTGTGATCTGGGTTTCTTCCTGTTCACCTCTGAGGTATCTCTGTCTCTGTGGATGGGTTTTTTGCACATTCTCCTCTCCCTGACACCAGGGACTCTTCTGAGTGATTGTAAGCAGCCCCAGTTTGACAAACTGCACAGCCCCAGTCACACATTCCTCCTGGACTTGCACACTGGAATTTGCAGTTTTGAATAATTGAAGTAAACTGTATGTATTTTATATACAACTGGAAGAGGAGATAAATCCTCTGAGCTCTGTTTATCAGGCAGTCTTTGTTAGGAAGACATTTTCCATGCTAGAATTGTTTACAGCTCTTCAGGCAGAGATAATCAAAAGGCTGCAGTCATCATGTGTCAGCTTGTCCAACTCCATGACAGTCCACAAGCTCCTGATATTCTTGTATTTCTTTTTTTGGTGTCTTGTGGCTATTTGGGTATCTTGTAGCTGAAGTTCATCTTGTGGTTGTTAAGAAAAGGAAGTGAAAGGCTTTATTCAGTGTGCTGTGACCTTGTTGTCATCCTCCTGTTACTACACTGAAGTCACCTGTCAGGATGTGCACAGGGCATTGCTGCTTGCTACTTCAGCGGTCACATCCTCAGCTGTCAATCCATGTGATCCCTTTAACCCTTGCTTATTCTTTCTTCTGCTGTTTCTGCTTCACATGTGCACTTTTCCATTCATGCTGCATTCATATCAGTCTTAAGATTTGGATCACAAACATCTGCATGCCACAATACGTGCTGTGCATTTTTGTACAACAGAGAAAAACACTTATCCAGGGGCAGGAAATGTGTTCTTTTCAACTCTGCGATCTCCTCTACACTGGAAGGACACTTTGGACTAACTGAAACTAAATCTAGTCAGATCAATTCAAAAATCACTGTGAATATAACTTTCAATTTTGTCTAAAACATTTAAACCTATTGCAATCAAAACAAGCCTTTCTCAAGACACCCAGTGCAAAGCCACTGGGACACAGCTCCTTCTTTTGAGTGCTGTGAGGCAGCTGATGAGGTCTGTCCTCTTTCTCCAGCTGCTGTAGCTGCAGCATTCACACCACAAACACTCCCTGCATCTGCCAGCCTTGGGGGGCTGAGACCTGCTGCTGGCTGCAGGGGCTGAACCAAGGCTACTTTGCAAGAACAATCCAGGACACCAATGGTCCATGAAGAGATTGTAGCAATTACAATGTCTGCCCGGCTTGATGATAAAGCCTCCTGTAAATACAGCAGTTTTGACATGGGCCTTAACTCCTTAACATACCATAAACATTCAAAATGTACTCAAACAATTAAAACAGTAAAGTCAAGTTTGGAATCTTTGAAAAAACATGTTTAAATTGTATGCTTTGCTCTCGGCTCCAGAATCAGAGCAAACAGATTTTCATGCCTAGTGCAAGCTAAGAGCAGTTATTCTTCCTGCACCTATCTAAGAATCCGTCTACTGGTACTGACAGGTGACATGCAGATCCCATATCCAAGGCTCTTCTATTTTCTGTGTGCTTCCTAAGCATTTTACGCTGTTTTTTTAACATTTGCCTGACATAGTGTGCAGGAAAGAGCTGTGCCTGTCCATCAGTGCTCAGTCTTCTGAAAAATGATCAATTAGACTCCTATAACCAGGACTTTCACACTGCTGGGTGCCTGTATTGGCAAGACCTCTCCGAAGGTCTGGCTGCGGGCTTTATCAGTAAATAGGAAATACACAGATAACGGCACTAAAAGGAATTTGAGCAGCCGAAATCCGAGACGAGATGCCTCCCGCCCCACGCTTAACTGGGAGCGGGCAGCGTCCCTGCGAACTCCTCCTGGAGCAGGGTGCCGGGGACAGCAGAGCGAAGTTTCCCGGCTCCGCTGGGACCCCCCGAGGAGGAGGGAGGGCCGGACACCCGCCCCCGGCCCGCGGCGGGCGGTGCTGCTGCCCGGCAGGGCCGGGCCGGGCCAGGCGAGACGGGGGCGGAGGGCGGGCGCCCCGCGGCTCCTCATATAGCAC
>VXBC01013244.1:15157-30892 GCA_013399945.1 Ploceus nigricollis
TTGTCAAAAGTCCCTCTGCAGCTCTTATGCAGCCCCTTCAGGCACTGAAAGGCCCCTGTAAGTTCACCCTGAAGCTTCTCTTCTTCAGGCTGAACAACCCCAACTCTCTGAGCCTTTCCTCATAGCAAAGTGGTTCCACTTCTCTGATAATCTTCATGGCCCTCTTTTGGACTCACTCCAGCAGCTCCAGGTCCTTCATGTGCTGGGTCCCCAAGCTGCAGGCATCACTGCAGATAGGGTTTCACCTGAGCTGGGCAGAGGGGCAGAATCCCCCTAGCCTCTCCTCTCAGAGGCTTTTGGAGCTTCCAAGGACATGTTTGGCTTTCTGGCTGGCAGCACATGTTGCTGAATCATGTCCAGCCTCTCATCAACCAGCACCCCCAAGTCCTTCTTGGCAGGGTTGCTCTCCATCTGTTCCTCTCCAGCCTGGGTTGATACCAGGAGCTGCCCTGATCCAGCACTTGGTCCTGCTAAATCTCTTGAGATTCCCAGGGGCCACTTCTGGAGCTTGCCCAGATCTCTCTGGGTATCCCCATCCTTCATGTTTGTGAATTGCACTTCTTGTGGTGTCTGGAATGTCCATCCCTGGAAGTCTCACCTGAGATGGGAGGGTATCATGCCCTCCTGGTAAGCTGAACCTCAAGAGAAGAACACACGATCATGAGAGATCACACAGTTCTTTGTTCCATGGCTCAGAAACTCAACGCACCCACAAGAAAAGAAACTATACAACGAACTGTCAAAACAAGTAACCGCGCAAGGGAGCACAAGGGATATGGCAGAACTGTCTCATTTCCTGAGGAGTCTGTCTTTGCTGCACAGATCAATAGAGCCAGTTGGACGTGAAAAGGCATATTAAGGGTATGGTGACACAATCTCTGAGCCCTCCACGCCTTAGGGGCTGCCCTGACACTGCCCCACGGCGCCCGTGGGCTGCAGCTCAGGGCACCTCTTGCTGCTGTGAGGCAAAGTTACAGGGCAAACTCTTGCATAAGTACAGCAGATAGAATTTGCCTTGATACGTCTCTTTCTCAGGCTATCAATTTCATCACAGCCAGGGAACACAGGAGGATGCACAATACTCCAAACTAATTTAATCTTACTTCATGTTTTGTGGCTGCCAATGTCCTTAAATCCAGTTTGAGGAACTGAGATGACCCAGGGGAGAGAGTAATAAAAAGAAACAGCAACTAAGTGCATGAGAGAAAGGCTAAGAGCAGTGATGATTATCCATTGGATTGGAACCAGAAGTGATGCAAAGGCTCCCAAACTCAGAATTGGCCATCACCAAACTGAGGTTTCACCACTGCCTACAATAATAAGAAAGCAATGCTAGGATCAGTGGATATTCAGAAATAAGGCAGTGAAAAGCATTTTTATAATGTTCCTAAAGTCTTTAAAAATATTACGGTCAAAAGACATCACTTTATTACAAAATCAGTGAGAAAAGAAATACAGGAAATTATTCTACTTAAATGATTGCACTCCAGAGTGCATATATCAGTACTACCAAAAGTACTACTAAACAAGACTAATTTCTGCTGCAAAACTCTTTCTTTTTTTTTTTCTTTTTTTTTAATTTTTTTTTTTTTGTAGACAAAAGGTTATAATGAATGCAGCTTTATAGGATTTACACAGGAATTGCAGTATATTTTATATTCAAAATGTCTTAAGACATGAAAGTGAAAAAAATACTTTCAGGGTAGATATCTAATTTTTTTAATAAGTCCTGTGTAGGCCTAGCTTATTCATGGTTTTTAAGGTTTTATGATATTCCCATCTTAAAGAACAAAACAAAACAAAACAAAAACAAAAATAAACAAAACAAAACAAAAAACCAAACCAAAACAAAAAAAAACACCAAAAAGAACAATCCACCAAAACAAAAACCTACAAATGAAGAAAGAAATCTGAGCAACATTAACTTGGATTACAAAGTTTTAAGGAAAAGCGATGCTATATTTATAATGAAAGCTATCAGAACAGTTAATCAAAGAGGTTTGGTGAAAGTAGATTTTCAATCCACACCACAAGTTAAGTGCCTGTGTTCTCCGTGTGACTTTGATGCAAGGTATGACTGAGAATGTTCATTTCCCTAGGTGGAAACCTCTTGAAGCATCAGGCTTTTTGGTTTCCAGGGGTTTTGTTGGTGGAGAGGGGGGTTTAGCATGGAAATATTTTAAGTTATTGAACTCTCTTATTAAATACGATCTTTCATGACTTTTTTAAGAGTTAAAGCAAAGAGAAAGGCAGATGTCGAAGAGAAAAATTATGGTGAAATCAATGAAAAAAGCTAAAGTTGATAACTACAGAGACATTAGTAGTCTGAATCTGTCAGAAACCTGCAGTCTAAAAAATTCCAAAAAGACAGGTTTTACCACAGATTCTGGGCATTTAAAATTTGTTCCTATCTTTTATTTATGTTAAAAAAAAAATCTCCAATGAAATACTTAAAAAACACTTTGAAAAAGCAATTGCATGTCTGGTTTTCAGTGTCTAGTGGACTTTTGTAAATGATCCATAATAAAATCCTGGGATTTGAATTTCAAGTCAACCTTTGCTATACCTTTTCCACAATTATTTAAATCTATGTTGAAAAAGAAGCCCTGTTAGGCAGTTGTTCAGGTTCTGATGGCCCAGGTAGGGGTGTGGCACAATGTCTGCAGAAGTTTTTGCTGTTGCAGTCCTGCTGAAGGAAACAACATTTCAGAGCTTCAAGCTGATTATCAAACCTGAGGGTCAATATCACTGAATAATACAACATGCCCCCTAACGGAAATTTCTCCCTCCCAGGAAATTTCATTTCTCCCATCTAAATGCACATTATCTAGACACTGATACAAAAAAATGTATCTTCCCAGGTCTGGTGATAAACAAAATACCATCTTGGATCTGGAAACTATTTTACAGTAGAATCATGCTCAAGTATTCTTAAAATATCTGTTGGGGATTAAAAGAAAAAAAGAAACAGACCAAAAAAAGTCACAGAGTAGCACAGGAACAATATTCCCTTTTATACTGAGAGTATAAAAAATAATGTGATTTTCGTGGCAAAAGAGCAACCATATGTATACATGTTATATAATGACATTTACATCAAATAAATGGGTATCTAGATAATTGACTATATATATACATTTGTGTATATAAATACATATAATTCTATATGCATGTAAACATATTTAGTAATGTCATAATTAACACACATCTCTGTATTTAGACATACGTAGGAACATAAATGCACATTTAAATTATTATTCATATCTAGATATTTCTATACTTGGACAATTTAGACATATAATTACCTGTTATTATTCCTTACCAATATACCTATGTGTGTATATAAAAAACATACATTTAATGACTAACTGCAACAAAATTTGTCTGAGTAACTTCTGCTGTACTTTGTCTGAGTAACTTCTGATACAACTTTGTCCAAAGTTCTGTACAACTCTGGTGTCCAGTTCATGCTCCCAGTTTTCAGCTGAGTGTGAGAGTGGCTCTCTATGGTAGATGTGAGTATCCACTGCCTTACATCCAAAAGGAGCAAAATATTCACAGATATGAATTGAAATAAACCTGTGTGAAAACAGCCAAAAAAATGCCACTGGTACCACATTTAGAGGGTTTGTTTTTATGATGTGCAGGCAGTTCCATGCCATTTGAAATCTAACTGCTGTATCCTTGAGCGGCTTCTTGAGTAGAAAAACTGCTGAGCCTGGCAGAGCTGGGCAGGGGATGTGAAGGGAACATTTGACAATTTTCATTCACCAGAAGGCAATTACCAGCTTGTTTTGTGTATGAATTGAGCATGCAGAACATCAGTACCAGTGAACTGTGCATCACCCTCACAAAGGCATCACCCAGGAGCTGCACTTCCAGTGAGGAGAAGCACAGGTGAAGAGCAGGGATGTTTGTCAGTAGCACTGGCAGAAGATTTAGCATTTATTCTCAGCACAGACTACCTGGCCTTGGGCACTATCCACAGCTTAGATCTCCTTCTACCATTCATCACTGGATGTCTCATTTTAGTGCATTATTATGTTGCACTGAATTTACCAGTGCTGAATTACTCTGGTGATAGAGTTTTCCAGTGACCATTCTACGAACTCAGTCTTGGCTTTCTCTTGTGTTGGACAGCATAAAGAATGTGGAGAAGTTCCCATCTTATCGATTCCTGGGGGTTTTGGGGTAGGGGAAGTGTTAATGTATTCAGGATGAAAAGCCAGACCTGACACAGCCTTCAGCAGTGGCTGCTGCTCAGCTTTAACCAAGCTAAAAACCAGCCATCTATCTTCTTGTTTTGTTTCATGTCTCTTAGCTTTGAATCTATAAAAGCACTTTACATCTCATCTATACATCTTGTTAAACAGCCTTCTGTGGCAAACTCTGACAGGAGCTTTGGAAACTGCTAATAAAAGTGCCAGCTTGCTTACCTTCACCCTCCGTGTTCTGATTGCAGTAATGAGCTTCAAGGGAATTCCTGCTGGAAAACACACAAGTCTACATGGTTTAAATGACAAATTTTTAATGAGATGAGGAGTCAGTAAATTATTTCAGAGAAAGTTTTATTCAGAGAGAAGTTTTAGTTTCAGCCAGTCCTGAACATCTCCCAAATTCCATTCAAATGTTCTTGATAGCTTCAGCTGGGAAAAAAAAAGGAAAAAAAAAAGGAGGCGGGGGAAGTATTTTTTTCCTCTGAATTATCAGGTAGAATTACAAAGATCCTTTCAGCTCTGGTCTGCACAGACCACAGCAAGATGTCCTCACCTATAACTGCACAAGAAACACAAAACTAGTCAGGTCATTTCTCTAGTTCCTCCTTGCTGTATGCCTGGATTGCAGCAGCATCATTTCTCCCTTCTATTAAACAGGGGAAATAAAAGCATTATTCAGGACACAGAGGAAACACTCATCTTTTGCTCTCTAAATGAATCAGGCAGAATTCTGAGAAATCATGCGGTAGTTATTTCATCGTGTGCATGATAAAGTCTTTGACACCTTTTCATGTAGTGCATCTTCAAAATTCAGGATTGTTTTTCAAATATGTGATTTTAGAAAGCTGTGAACAAATATATTTCACCATGATACCTAAGAACACTGTGTTAAAGTATGTATTTGTTAATTTCTAACATTTGCCAGACATCACACATTTTGTGGTTTAACCCTGGCCAGTAGCCCAGCCCCTCACAGCTGCTCACTCACTCCCCCACCAGTGGGACCAGGGAGAGAAATAGAAGGGTAAAAGCTGGAAAACTCGTGGGTTGGGATNAGCACGAGGAGCAGCAAAGGCCTTGGCTCTGCTCAATCTCCACTCAGCAATAACAAAAACATCTCTGCAGCATCATCCTTGAGTTCAGCACAAATCCAAAACACACCCCCACACCAGCCCTGGAAAGGAAATGAACTTTACCCCAGCCCAAACCAGCACACACATCTAAATAAATTCAACTTGCTGTAGTAAATATTAACTAGGGAGTAAACTTGCCTGCAAACTAAAAATTGACAGGCTATTTCACTTTTGATTGCAAACACTGGGTGAGCCTGAAAAAAACCCTTTCTCAAATAGCCAGGTTTGAAGAAAATGTGAAAATACTATACAGTTTCATAATCCTTAAAAATGTTCAGTTTCCAGTTTCTTCTTTTTGAGGGAAAGTACACTTCTTAACTGCCAGTCAAAAAAGTCAGTTTCATTCCAAATCTTGAAATAGAAAAAATAAAGAGGATAAATACTAAATAAGATATTACTGTCATGAAAGTACTTCACCTGAGTTATCACTTCAAGGAAGATGCTTTTTTAAAAAATAGAAACACAAGTATATTTGAGGTAAAAACATAATACAAAAGAATGGATATCACTTTTTCATAATAAAACACACCAGTGAATCTTGACATCAGAGAAGCCGTCAGGGAGAAAGTGCAAATATAGTTAAATCTAGCAAAAATGCTATGTCACACTGAAATGCAAGAAAGATCATAGTTCAGAAAGAGCTGCTAGTTTAGGAGAGTGTAAATGGGGTGGTGGGGAGTCACTAGGAGTTAAGAGGCAAGAACCTGCAGAGTGACTCCTAGAGGAACATGCACATCAAAGTTGAACTAATGAAAAGAGAAAATTAAAATCTTTTAGCAAAGTGAAATGCCTGGACTTCAGGTGGGCTGGGCTGAACTTGTGGACTGGGGACCTGAAAGGATGCTGAAAGGCAAAGGAGCTCAGGAAAGCTAGCAGACCTTTAAAGAAGAGCATCATCCATAAGAACAGCCCACTCTGGTGTGAAGGCAGACAAGCCAGTTTGTCAGGACTTGGCTAAAAAGGACACGGTGGCAGAACTCCAGCATAAAAATTCAGCAAACAGGGCTGGGAGCAAGGACAGAGCACAAAGGAGGAATTTAGTAAAGCTGCCTGGGCGTGTAGGGCTGGTGTCATTCAAGCCAGAACTCAGCACAAGGACAGGAAAAGGGCCACTAATCACAGACACCTTCAAAAAAGGACACAGGGATGATCTATAAATCAATCAGCCTTGTCTTGACTCTTGGTAAAATCCCAAATATAGTCCTCTTGTAACACATTTCTGGGCATATGAAAAAGTAGAAGGGGACTGAGTACAGTCAGCATGGATTTATCACAGGTGGAGCATGCCTGACCCAGCTTATGTTTTCTGACAAAAAAAAAAACTGGATTAGTGGGGCAGGGGAGCAATGGACTTAACTAGATTCGGCCAAGGCTGGTCAACACTTTATGCCACAATATAATTGTGTCCAAGTTTGGACAGTACAGCCTGGCAAGAAGTGGGCTGCTGTGGTTTTATTGCAGCACAAGTCACTTAACATCTCTCAGTGACCTGCAGGACACACTGGAGGGCACATTCATCAGCTTTGAAGGTGACAGCAAATTTGAATGACACTTGAGGACTCTCATCCAGATGGGCAGGACAGGGTAGGGGAGATGGGGCCAACAGAGTCTTCATAAAATTCAGGGAAGAGCAACGGGCAGCTTTGACCTGGGAATGCAGACCCAGCCAAGACAGCAACAGCCAACCATGCAAATGCTTTTTGAACAGCATAATCTGGAGGTAAATAATGCTTTTTACTCATGAAAATAGACATGTAATGGAGCAAGTTGCTCTGAGATGTTGTATCACCCCCTTGTTTGGAGATTTTCAAGAATCAGTTGGAAAAAGCCCTCAGCATCTTGGTCTGATCTCAGTTCTGACATTTCTTTGTACACGAGGTCATACTTGACACCTCCTGAGATCTCTTCCAGCCTGAATTATCCCTGTGACATTAATACAAAATACTCTTCCCATGCACATGAGGGAAATGCAAAGGATACATCAGAATGAACATCACTGGCAGTGCCAAAACAGAGTTAGCATATGAGCACTGGTGCTCCTCATATTTAATTTGTTCTGCACGGATCAGTTAAGAATAAAAGTAACTGCAAACATCTACCCCTGTTTCCTACCTTCTAGCACAGGGGGTCAGTTCTGATGAGCCGAACAAGAAAACAGACTCCTGAAATCCATACAAAAAAGGAGTGGCTCTCTGAAAAATGGACATATAGTTATTTTTAAAGTTAATAAGAATGATCCGAAGAAAATGCAAAATGCTTTACGTATAAAGGAAAGCTGGGTTCTAGGATAGGCTGGGATATTTTCGGAGAAATTTCTACTACACCAATGGGAATGCATCTACACCAGAACAGTAATTGAGGTAATATAGATGATACTGAATTATAAATTACACTTACTTTTAAAAATTGAAAAACTACATTTTTCAAATGAAATCCCAGTAATTTTCTATTTTAAGCAAAATCTTTTGAAATTTTTCAATATGACAGTCTGCAATTTTTTAACATTATTTTCATTACAATATCTCTACAGTGAATTGAAAGTTTTACCATTCTTATGAAATGGAACAGATTATTTTGCTGAAATCATGACAGGTAATTGAACACTGAAATTTTTTTTCCTTTACTAATTCTTTCAACACAAGCAAGAATTGGAGAGACTGAAAATTGTACTCTAGTGTGACGCCCATCTTGAAACATTTAAGGGGTCAGGGCTTATTTCCTTAGAACTGATTTGAACCTTCCATATCAAAGAACAGGGGTGAGCAGCAATATCATGGAGAAATAAATACTCAAAAAAAAAGTAGTAGCAGGAGTGTGTAACTTTATAATTACTCAGGCTTTCTTTCAGCTAATTACTCCATTAGAATTGCATGAAAAAATACCTGCTACTGATGAAAACATGTTCCAGCTGGAATACTAAAATACTGCCTACAGAGCAAGCCGCAAGACTGCAGTCAGGATGAGGCATACTCTGAATTGTCCTAGCCATAATGCACCATCTCAGAACCCATTATATTCATTTAAAACCACAACTTTTGTGATATTGGTGCTTTGTTTATTTTATTCCATAAAATGTGCTATAGTTCTAATGCAACTTTTCATGAGAAGCTCTAGTAATTTAGGTATGTGACCTCATTTCAAGAATTACTATGCCTGCTTATGTCCCACAAAATATCTTATTTTAATTGGATTTGGTGCCTTTAGCTATCTAGCTAGCCTAAACACATGGATCTGAGCTTTACAGTGTTGCATACAAATTAAGTATGAGCTCTGAGTCAAAGCTCCTTTGACAGTTTGTCAAAAATATTTCAACTTTACAGGACCTTGCGATTCATAAATGAAAATAATTACTTCAAAAGACTTACTTTGAGTAAGTGTTATTTGAATTTTTCAAGTATATCTAATAGCTGAGAAGTGTTAAAAGATGCATCATGCTTCACAGTTGAACACCTTGCTATTTTCAAGACTTCAAGTCAGTTTTCAAAACACTTTCAAAGCTCTGGCTGGTTTATACGGTGGTATTTTTTGGAAAGGTATCACAGGTGCACAATACCTTGAGTAAAACTTAGGTGAGATCACCATGAATGCCATGGTATCACAATAAATAAAAAATGAAAGAGAGGAATCAAGAAAATAAGAATGGGGTTGTTCTAAAGCTAAAGGATGTGGTTTCCCACTAATTCTTCTTCACATGTTCTCAAACATTCCTGATTACCAATATTTAAATGCTTTAAATACAAAGTCAATTACATTAGTGTTTTGTATTAGAAATGCAGGAATGCTTGTGTTTATGGCCACACTAAAGCATTTTTATAAGCATTCTCAGAGCTATTTATTTAAAGAAACTTTTCCTCCTATCAATAACATTTCAAGTCATACTCTCAAACCTATTTTGATTAGGCACGCGTTTTCCATAGTCATTGCAAGTAACAGAGACAACACTTTTGAAATGTTTTCCTATATATCCACAAAGGCAGACACCTCTGTGTTAGACTTACAAAATCATGCTGTTCAAAACGACACCTCATGAAAATACATTGTGTCTTTCATTTATTATTTCCTGCCCTTCTCCTCGACCCCCCTTCTTACGCTCCACCTTGCCCTTCCCTCTCTGCACACACCAGCTGAACTGGCAACTATGGAGCCAAAACTGACTCGAACCTGGTAGGAATTTTGTTCCTGCCCCTGGTGGAAAAATTTCAAAGGAAATGTGCTTTAGCTTGAGAAATTTATGGGAGTTTTTTAACCTGTCCTTCATACAGAAGAGGGTGCTCTCTTTTGCTGGCTTACTTTCATCTTCCCAGAATAATAGCTCTGCTGAATATTCTCCCTCTTTCCATTATTATGGTGTACCTGAGATACCAAAGGCAGGAAAGAAAATGGAACATAATGGCTTTGAGGCAAAGCAGCTTTTCATCCTGCTTCTTCAACATTGCCCACATTTTAGAAGTTAACTTTGTAGAGCTTCTGCTGTATATCACACATGAAACCATAATTGCTCTATGAATTAAACCATAATGAGAATCCATCTCTTCTGGGATGAGATTGCCTGTCTGGCAATATCACTGTGGTGTTCAGTGCAAGGGAATCATAAATGAGACTGAAAACTGCATCTGTTCTCACGGGGTGGTCCTTTTGATTTCCAAGAGACTGCTTTGTGCAGAATGCATTACACAGTGCATGCAAAAATTAAAGTACTTAGGCATTCATCAGTGTGAGAGCATTGGGCGTTTTGTGTCCAAACCAGCCACAGCACGTGTCACATATCCTGAGAAGCACAGCTTGTAGATTTAGTAGTTCTGAAGTTCTTTTTCTGTTTAATTCTTTGGATTTCCTCCCAGTGGCAGCTCAAAACTGTCCTTTCCACCAATTACATCATCACCAACGAAGATGGGGAGAGGTAAACAAGGACACTTTCACTCCTGAATCTCCCCTATACCCTCATATTCACTATTTATCTTTGTTTCAGTTACATGGGAATCTGTAGCTGTAAGAAACATTCAGTAAAGCAGACAGCTTCCCCTTTTAGCTATCAAGGTACAAGATGCTGGGTTCACTCCTTCCCTGTGGTAGTGGAAATAAGGGTCCTTTGGATATCTTATGGCTAGACATGGCCCAGAATTATTTCAATCTAATACTACTGTGTTTATTAACATTTAATCTGCAAATTTTCTCATTCCTGTCCTCCTTGCAATCTGTCCCCGCAGGTACAGTATTGAAAGTGTATCCCCAGCAGGGATACACTTTGAACATCCTGCAAGCATTTATGGAGGACCACCTTTATTCCACTCTCTTTATTTCACCATTGGAGAACTACTCTGATTACCCAGTGTCTTCATTCAAACACTACAAAAATTTAAAGTATCCACAGTGAGAAGCCAGGCTAGGAAAATGCTGCTGCTAAAAATGCCATGGGAAGCCACCAGACAAGCATCTCACAGGTTCACGTGCAAAAAGATGTTATACTCATATTAAGGTTATTTCAGTTCTAAGGGGAATTCCAGACTCTTGGACTTAGTCCTAACTATTCCAGGGAGAGAAAGAGAATCCCCTTTCAAGGAACTGCCATGAAGATAATTAGAGGGCAGGAACACATTTCTTTCATGAAGACACGTGATAAAGTAAGGGCTGTTCAGCCTGGAAAAGACAGTGCTCTGGGAGCTCCTTCCAGGACCTAAAGAAGGTCCAAGTGAGGTGGAGATGAACTTCTGACAAGGGCCTGGAGTGTCAGGACAAGAGACAATTTTTTTATACTGAAAGAGGGCAGGGTTTAAACCAATAATTGGAAGAAATTCTTCCGTGTGAGGGTGGTCAGGCCCTGGCACAGGTTGCCAAGAGAAGCTGTGGCTACCCCATCCCTGGAAGTGTCCAAGGCCAGGCTGAACAGGGCTTGGAGCAACTTGGGACAGTGGAAGGTGTCCCTGCCCATGGCAGGGGTTGTAACAAAATGGGTCTTCAAGTTCCCTTCTAATCCAAACCATTCTATGATTCTATGATTCAAGATCAGCCAAAAAAAAGCATAAGCATCACTAGATGGAGTTCCTCTGTTTTGGGTACCTCTAGAGAATTTGGACACCTCCATGCTCAATTAACTCATCATTAGTGAGTGACCTTAACTGGGCCCATTCACAATTTACAGTTGGGCTGCAGGTGCAGATTTTTAAAAAACCTTTTATCACAGTAACTCCCTCACTGGTGTAATTATTTACTGACGTAGAAGGTCTCTGTGCAAAAGAACTCAATCTGTTCCAGAAGACAAGGCCACAGGAAGCCATCCAGCCTCAGAGCACAGAAGCTTCCATGTTCAGAGCAGGCAGTGTTCTTCTCATGGCCCCACGGAGGCTCGGATGTAGGGCTGCACCCACAGCACCTCAGCTGCAATACTGCTTGTGACACACTTCAGGCCAGACCTGGAAAGCACCTCCAAATTCCAGCTCCTTCTTTCAAATTTTCTTACAGTTTATCATTCAGACTCCAAAGCAGGCTGATTAACCATACACAAAAGGGTGTCCTTTCTCTTGTACTTCATAGTGACCTCTTCTACTGCATCCAACTTTCTACAAGCACACAAGACCCTGTATTGATAAAAAAAACTACTGGTTATTAACAGGAAATGGAAGAAAATGCAGCATAAGCAGCTTTATGGTTATTCTAGAACAAGGTTATTCTCAAAATCTTCCAACATATGGCATACTGACATTATTCACAATGAATAGAGTAGTGGGTGCATGCACCACTGCGTTTTGGCAGAGCCAATTAGACCAACTTCAATATTTGTATCTAACTTGTCAAATTGGCTGTATAACTAGTAATAGTTAACAGGGGCTCTTCATTAGCCCAGGCAATCAAGCAGTGATTCATCAGAAGCCAAACTTGCAATAAGCTCCATTAGCACCCTGTGTCTCAAGGTTAGAGGATGTGCAGTGCCTGTGGTATAAACAAGCAGAAGGATGTTAAAGTAAGAATGGGAAAGTGTTTCTCCATTGAATTTAGAACAGACTGTTAAAAAAAGGGACCGAAAACATTTTCACTACTCTGCAAGAGTTCTTGACATTTTCACTGGCTTGAATCAAGTCTAAGTTTCAACCTGAAAAAAGGCTTGAAAAGCAAAAATCTCATTCAAATCAAATAAAAGGGAGTCAATCAAATTCTTTGTTTCAATAATTCTGAAGAGTTGTTACATTTCATCTATAGTACATACTATAGATCATGTTTAGTGTCCACATAAGCAAATTCTCAAAGCTGTTCTTTAAATTGAAATGTTTGCTTTTACACTCTTTTTTCTGGTACTGGTAGTCTCATTGAAAGGGACCTTTATGCTCAACCAGTTTGTGTTTTAATGACTCAAGTATTTTCCTCTGAAAAAGTAATTTGAAAACTATTCAGCCAGCTGTGCTTCTATTGATGTGACTGAAGGGTACCTTTTTGCAAGGCTGATCTTCTGAAACAGTCATCCCATAATCAAAGGATATTGAAGAAGATGTCATATATCAAGTAAAATGGGAGGAAATTGAAGTACCTTCTTCGTGGCACAGGCCTTACAATTACTTTACCGTATCTTGACTACACTAGAAAGAGTTTAAAATCATAGTACTATCAGGTACCCAAAAAAATATTGATTTACAGAGGTACGTTTGCTCCAGTTGTTGCATGTGTTTGCATTGTTAGCAGTTGCTAGGGCACAGCTTCATTTACTTAATTGTGGACATAGCACATCCAGTGAGTGCCACAAAGGTTCTGAAATCAAAATGCCATTCATGACAAAATTGCCCAATTATATCTTTGAAGAGCTGATTGTGTTTGGAAAATGTGCATTGTGCTTGAAAATAGCAATAGGATGAACACAATGAGGAATATCACATTATTGATGAGAATATTTTGCTGTAAAGGGCAGAGTCAGGCAACTTAGAGCCATTTCATTTTAAGAGAAACGTGCGGGGATGATCCCACATCACCCACACTACAGTTACATTTCCCTCTTTGCTGTGACTCATTTCTTAAAGATTTTTATCAGTCTCCTTTCAATTCCCTTTTCATTTTCTTCAGGACTCAAAAAGGAAGACAATACAGTATAAATTAGTCCAGGTTTGTTCTCATATAATTCTTTCTTCTTCTGAAAAATAATTATCTTCATAACCTGAAATTGCCTTCATAGCAGAGTGAACAAAAATAATACATTTTAATGCAGCAAGGAAGGACATAGGCTCTTTAGGACAGGCAGGAAAGTTGAGGAGGGGTCACCTTCTATGTCAATGACCAGGTGGAGTGAACAGAGCTCTCCTGGGGATGGATGAGGAGCTGTCTGAGAGATGATGGATCAGGATTAAAGGTGACTTTATTGTGTTCTGCTCCAGGCCATCCCACAAGGAAGACTGAGGGGATGATTCACTCTACATGCAGGTAAGAGCAGCCTCTCATTCCCAAGCCCTGTTTGTCACAGGGGGTTTCAGCCACCCTGAAATCTGTTGGAGGGGCAACACAGCAGGAATAAGCAAGCCAGGAGGTTCCTGGAATGCACTAATGATGCATGCCTTCCTTCTCCAAAGAATAAAGCAGAAAGAATGAGAGTAGTAGTGCTGGATCTTGTTATAACCAACAAAGAGGGGCCAGTGGAGAATGGGAAGCTCAAGGGCAGCCTGGGCTGAAGGGACCATGAAATGCTGCAGTTTGAGATCCTTAGGGCAGAGAGGAGAGGGCATGGAAAGCTCAGTACCCTGGACTTAGAAGAACAGACTTTGGCCTCTTCAGGGACCTGTTTGGTAGAGTCCCATCAGATAAAACCCTGGAAGAAAGTGCAGTCCAGTAAAACTGATTGACATTCCAGGATCACCTCCTCTGAGCTCAGGAGCAATGCATCTCAACAAAGAGGAAGGCAGGCATAAACACCAGAAGGCCTGTGTGGATGAACAAAATGCTCCTGGACAAACTCAAGACACAAAAAGGAAGCCTACAGAGGGTGGAAGCAGAGACAGAATGTCTCAGAGGAATACAGACAGACTGTCTAAAGCAGACAAGAATCAGGTTAGGAAACCTGAAACCCTGAAAGAAATAAACTCGACTAGGGATGTTGAGGGCAACAAGAAAACCTTCTATAGACGTATTGATGATAAAAGGATGGCTGGAAAAAATGTGAGCCTTCTCTGGAAGGAAACAGGAGACCTGTTTACTTGGGATATGGAGAAGGTTGAGGTACTCCATGCCTTTTTCATCTCCGTGTTCACCAGCGAGGTCTCCAGCCACACCACCCATGTCACAAGAGGCTCAGGCAGGGACTGGGGGAATGAACTGTCCACTGCAGGAAAAGTCCAGGTTCCAGAACATCTATGGAAGCGGAAGGTGGCACAAACCAGTGGGCCCTGATGAGACCCTGAGGGTACTGGCAGATGAAGTGGCTGAGCCACTCTCCATCACGTTTCAAAAGTTGTGGCAGCCCAGTGGACTTCTTACTGACCAGAAAAGGGAAAACATAACCTCCACTGGTAATAAAGAGACATAGAGAAGATACAGGGAGCTACAGACCAGTCAGTCTCCTCTGTGTGCCCAGAAAGATCCTGGGAACTATGCTAAGGCACAGGGACAGCCAACACAGCTTCACTGAGGGCAAACCATGCCTGACAAATTCGGTGGCTTTCTATGATGGGTTACAGCAGTGGTGGATGAGGGAAGAGCTGCTGACATCATCTACCTGGACTGGTGCAAAGCACCAGTTTGACAGTGAAAATCCTTGACTCTCAGGGTGGTGAGGCTCTGGCACAGGTTGTCCTAAGAAGTTGTGACTGCCCCTGGATCCCTGGAAGTGTCCAAGGCCAGGCTGGATAGGGCTTGGAGAAACCTGGGATAGTGGAAGGTGCCCTGAACCAGAGTACGGCATTTGTAACTAGATGATCTTTTAAATTCCCTTCCAACCCAAACCATTTTGTTACTTTATGAAATCTTTAAAACTCTATTCTTCTGCTGAGATCAAAAAGGTGACAGAAAAGAAATTAATACAACAGTTAATTTTTTTCTAATGTTTGTTAAAAATGAAAGCTCTGTTCTAGGAAAACAGCCTACTCAAAGCAAGGATTCTTAATGGTTTTGTGTGTCTTCAACTAATATATCATTGTTAAGTTTTTTCCTTAATCAAAGTGTAAACCATTAAGTTATAATATTAGCCACCCAACTGAAACAAAAGAGTTGCATGACTAATCCTGTTTTGTCAGTTTTCTGTTTATTCTTTATGTATTTTTTAAATAAACTGACATAAAACAGTAACAGCCCATGACACAGTGGCTGCTAGGAGATACCTCCAGCTAGCCCTATCTCCTGGCCTGTGCCAAGAGTGGCCGCTCCCTCTCCACCCCTAGGGTCGGTCTGGGTAGCGGTGCGAGCAGGGCTGCTTGGTA
>VXBC01013246.1:10927-41127 GCA_013399945.1 Ploceus nigricollis
ATCCCATCTGGTGCTTAGCACCTCACTGCTGATCTGTTTACAGGATGAGTCCTAACAGATCAGCAGATCTCACTGAATTCCTGGGGCTGTTCACTTATCCCTCCTCATCATTTTTTGAAGTTCATTTACAATGGAGAAAATTACTGATCTCTTGTATTATGTTGTATACCATACATTATATTTTATTTATATATTTTTATAATTACATAAAATATCATCTCTTGCACACTGTGTGCAGCCTGTAAATTGGGTCAATCCTTAACAAAATAGTGGTTTGGAGGAGAAGGAAATAGGGTGTTTAGTTTTTGCACTATTTCACATGGAAAAGCTGTTCCAAGAACAGTGTCTCCTGCAGCTCCTGCTTGCCTTCTGCTATTTTAATGGCCAGTCATTTCATTTCCCCTCTGTGCTGAATTCCTAAGAGTGCAGACAAAAAGTTACTTGGAGAAGGAAAAAAAAAAAAAGAAAGCAAATGGAGCTTTTCTCATTCATTTTAAATAGCTTGAATGAGTTGCCTGGAAAAAATATGAAAACTTTGCCTGTTGCCATCAAGAAGCAAAATAAATTACATTGCAGGCTGTCACGTAGGAAGAAAATATATTTTAGAAGCAGGACCAGAGCTAATAGCTATCTTGTTTTTCTCAACTAGAGGTCAGTAGCTCACTGTGCCTCCAGAGCTGAGGACGTCCAAACCAAATTTGACCTTTTTCTTCTTTTTTCTTCTTCTTTTTTTTTTTTTAATCACATTCCACATGTGATTTATAAATTGCACAGCCTGCTGTAGGTAACTCAAGGCCAGCTGCAGTGTCAAATGGCATTTCAGAGGCTGTTTTTTTACAGGAAGATGAGAAGATTTGAAAGCAGCCTAAAGGAGTCTGGCAGTCTGCAGCACTGCCAGTCACCACCAGCCATCAGCAGTGCAATTAACTGCAGGTAGACAATATCCAGTATGCAAATGGCCACTGGGTTTGTACACAAAATGATGAACTAGTCATAATTTACACATTTCTGAATGTACAGTCCATTGCCAGGGTGAGAGGAGAGAGGAGCCTACTTCTTGAAGAAAAGTTAGATCATGCCAGGTTAAAAATCTTTCTCCTGGATTTGCTAATGTTTTTTTCCTGATGATGTTTAATTATTATAATATCTGGGTTACACTGATAGATTCACTTCCTACATACAATCTACATACTTGGCACAAGTTATGAATTTTTTTGAGTAATATTACTTAAATCATTACTATTTGATAGCATTATCTTTTATAATAGTTGTAATTTCTAATCTAAGCGACTTTTTTATCTGCAGTGGTTTAAATTATGAGTGGCTTCCACTACTTTGAGCTGAATTATCATGATTTGTGTCAGGTGATGATCTAGCTATGCTCATTTCAGCACACACCTCTCTCCCTGACACCACAACAAAAGCTGGGGGAAGACAAAATGAGCAAAAGACAAAACGCTCATTTTAACAACCTACCTTGAATTTCTGTAAGCATTTCTGGAGGCAGGCTCGTCTTCAAAATATTTCTCTTTTTGGCTTTGAACTCCTATAAGCCATGTACAATGGACTAAATGCCCATTTTTGTAGCATCAACACGTAGATCACATGGGAAAGACAGTATGAGAACGTCAGAGTATGTTTCATAAGTTTTAAAGTTTTGTCTCCCTCTATCTGTTCTGAACATGGAGAAATAATAAAGGCTGTGCAAAATGTTCATGGATATGATATGTGTGCACTTTATGTATAGTAATTGAGAGAAGGAATGATTTTTCTCCTCTTATTCACGCCAAAAATGTGTGTGCCCACAAACATATCCACGTGCCACCTTTATTTTTCTGAATACTGAGATGTTCTGCAGTGAAGAAAACTCCAAACAGGAGCCATGACTGGATATTCTTTATAAAATATTCTTTTTCTAATATGAGCAGGATTAACTGCTCAGTGAAATAACATTTTAAAAATATTTTGCTAGGTGTGAAGAATGTTGTTAAGGTACAGTAAACAACACTCCTTTCCCCAAGCTTCTAGTCTTGAGGTATTTCTCCTAAATTATTCTGTCTTACAACAGTTTCCTTTTTAAAATTCTGATCAACTTACACTGTCATTATCTGGATTTTCTGCTAACGCCATAAAACACTTTGTTTACATCGAAAAATCTCACTGAATGTTTGAAATCAAGACATTCAAATTGCTTGCTGGACACAAGTATAAACAAGATTTGTTTGTAGTTCAGACTTTTCAGCAGAGAATATCAGTAGCTATTTTCCTGTCTTTCACTCTTTTTCCATAAAGTAATCATGAATAAAGTTATCATATTTAAAAGTACAGCAGCATGCATTTTCTGGCTTTTTTTTTTTTTTTTTAACAGCAGCTCTAAGAGAGTGAGCGACAGAGGAATGTCTGGAGGGTCTGTATGTGTAAAACTGCTAGAGCTGCTGAGTAAATATTCCAGCAAGTTACACCTTTTGAGTGTGCAGACTGACATAAACAGATATAGACCCTGTAAAATCTGAAATATTCTACAGCAGGGTTGGAAAAACCAGGAGCTTTTTGATCCATTTGTATGAAAGAAAAATCACCCTGTAACGTGGCAGCCACTGGTTTTGGAGTGGGTGAAGCTCTGTCCAAAGGAAGGAGCATCTTGTGGATTGGAATGATGCCTCAGGATTTTGGCTTTTAGCTTTTTCATGCATTTGCAATCCTGCAGTTCTTTAGTGTATAACTCTAAACTCCATATTCAGTGTCAGCTGCTGCTGTCCCATTTTGGGCAGACACAACAATTCCTCTCCAGGCCTGGCAATCCAGGACACCTCACTGCCTCAGGGCCTGAAAAATTAAATAAAAGTGACTTGGGGAGTAACTTGGGGTGAATACCTTCATTAGCTGAAGCTGGAATTGTTAGATTAACCCCCAATGTGCCAATGGACCAAACTTAAAGAGTGTGAAAACCCATGACCTCTTGTTCATTTTGGGTGTAGCCCCTGGGGGGCTTTGCCTGCCCAAAATGTACCTGAAGGGCCTTCAATAAAAACAACCACTTTTTATTCTTTTAATTCTGTCTGGCCTCTGTTTTTAGGTAGTCTCAACAAGGTATCAGGAAAAGTAAGGTTGTTATTCCTCCCTAGTGCCCTTTCCCAGCTCTGAATTTTTATTATTTTTTTCTGTCCATGTCCTTAATAGCCCCAGCTGTTTTTCCCCCTCACAATTTATCTGATCTTTAGCAGTGGTTAAAGGCTGTGGAAGCTGTGCCATGGTTTAATTATGTGTTGAAAGGGGAACTGTGACCTTTAGATGGCTCTGGATGACCCTGCTGTCATTGCCTGTCCCCTCCTGGCCCTGCTGAGGGGACACTGCAACATTGCCTGCTATCGATTTTCCCCACACCACTTATGGTTTTATAGACATCTACAGTATCTCCTCTCAGGCTGGAGAGACTTATCTGTTTAATAACTCCCAAAAAAACCAATTTCTTGCTGCTTCTTTCTCTGTGTCTGCTGTTTTGGGATGAGGCAGGAGCAGATCTGCACTCACCCAGAGCTGAAAATGAAGGTGTGCACTGACACATTGATAATTTACATTCTGGTCTTTATTTCTTGAGCAAAATCACCCTGGGGTTACTTCGTCATTGGGAATTTATTTTTTTTTTTACATAGAGCATTATATTGTAATTCCAACATCAGCCTCTGAAATCTTAAAGAGTACTGGCAGTCTTCAGAGCTATCCTGAAAAAAACTGCTCAGGAACAAATGTGAGGAGTGGTCATTGAGAGGCATCAGCTTTTCAAGGGTTTTAATTGCTTTGGTGGCTTATTTAGTATTGACTGCTTGGGCATAAAACAACAGGTAGATTTTAAACAATTACTTTTAGCTATAGAAATAGCTTTTTTTTCTACTGATAAGTCATGGTTTGTCCTTTGTCCTCCCTTCTCCTTCCAAATTCCTTGACTTCATTAGTGAATTGAGGCTAAAAGTAGATGAAGAGTGGGAAAGGATATAATTTTTCCCCACAAGAAATTTGCCATGGGGCCACAGAAAAAGAACACTCAATTTCTGTTAGAATGTTATATTTCATGCAGGTCACATTTTCGGATGCTGACAATGCTTCCCCTACTTTCTGATAAATTTATTTCCCTAAAATCCTTCTTCTGATCTAGCACATTTAGTTAATTTCTTGAAACTAGATCTTGAATTTTGAGGGAAGGTGTATTTCATATTTGCATAAAATAACCTCTGAGACAGATGAGTTAGACTTCAACTGATAAAGAAATCATGCATGAGTTAAAAATAAAATTTAATTCTTGTTTTCAAGAATTAAATGACAGTAAATAAATGACACAATCCTCCCTCCTTCAGCTGTATTTGTTGCTGGTTTTGCATCACATAATTTTATTTATCTTGCATATCTATATGTAGATATGAACACTGGGGCTGTAGAAAGGTTCCTTTGTCTAGCCTGGTAAAAAACATCAGCAGATATTTCGTATGCATGTGCAAGAAATCAAATGGAAAAAAACCAAAAAAAACCAAAAAACACTTTTAAACTTTCCTAGCTGCATTTGGGTTTTGGAAGGTGCAACTGTGATTTCAATTATGAACTTAGTTATGTGATTTTTTGCTACAAATGAAAATAGACTTGAGATGCAAACCTTGTTAGCCCAAGCTCCTGCTGATTTATGTATCAACACTGTACTTGGGCAGCAAACAATTTTCCCTGTGCTAAATGATTTTGGTTGTTTGTTGATTTGGTTTTTTTTTTCCTTAGACTCACAAAACTGATGTTTCTGTAGTCATTTTCTCTGCTACTTTATCCATCTATCAGAACTCCCACATCCTTTCATGCTCCCACCTCTCTGGTGGCAGACGAGAAGGGGAATTCATCACTTGTAAAAGAGCATCACCTGGGGAGGGGACAGATTTTGTTTGATGTCCTGAAAGGACAACACTGGAGAGAAGCTTCCAAAATTCAAAGAGGTGCAGCACAGAGACCAAAATCTTTGTGAACATGTCACAGATTCAGGGCTGAAATGCTAGAATAGCCACCCTGCACTTCAAACTCTGATATTTTCCCAAGAACTTCTAGGAAACCTGTAATTCTGCATTAATTCAGTCATATAAGCACTTCTCCAGGAGGTCTATATTCTTCTCTGCATGATGCAAACAACAGTCATTCATTTTAAGTCGAAAAGACATCAGGTTCAGTTTTTACAAATGAGAAGTGAATTGGCTGACATTTTAAGAGAATGAACATTTCCCATAAAAACTGAAAATAACCCAAGGGGATAATCTGATCATTTTGCCAAAAACTGGTGCTGTGGCCTTTGAATTTAAATAGTGGCTGGCAGGGGGAAAATCTGGTATTGATTTATCACAGATAGGAGTTTTATAACTCACTTTTGTGTGGATTAACCAATACAGGTGGAAATAAGATCATAACATGCACTGTACTGAGCTAGGCTGTTTTACTTTTATCACAGCCTGATGCTTTTAATTAATTTGCTGACTTTTGCCTGACATGAGAAGATAATATCCTTGATAATCACCAATTTTAGAAGGGTTTATATGGTTGCATCCCAGCTATGTTCAGAAGTGATACAATAAAAATTCTTAACGTTAATTATTAATGTTATTTTCTCGGAAACAGTAACAGGATCTCCTGGGATTAATTTGAGATGGTACAAATGCCAAGTAAAAAGACATTTAATTTTTTAAATGTTAATGATTTTTGTGTAACTTTCAAAGCGTCGCCCTGGCAGAACAGTGGGTGAAGCTTTGAGTAGAAGGCTCTGCCTGCACCACGGCTGAGTGTGAATGAATCACAAGGTTTAGCAGAGGCAGGGGCTCAAGGAATAACAAATTTGGGTTGGGAGGGACCTTAAATCCCACCCAGTGCCACCCCTGCCATGGCAGGGACACATGCCACTGTCCCAGGTGCTCCCAGCCCCAGTGTCCAACCTGGCCTTGGGCACTGCCAGGGATCCAGGGGCAGCCACAGCTGCTCTGGGCACCCTGTGCCAGGGCCTGCCCACCCTCAGAGTGAAGGATTCCTTCCTAAAACCTTCCAAACCTTCTCTTTGTCACTTTATACCTTAAGTTTAAACAGCGTTAAAAGTTGCGCGTCCCGACGATAAAAATTCATCGCGGATCCAGGGCCGTCGGAGTTCCACCACAGGCTGGGCTGGCCTTAAAACCTCCCCATTGCTTCCCCGCAGGTATTCCAAGTGGAACTCCCACTAAAACCTGCCCTTTGCTTCCCCACAGGTGTTCCAGGGGAACTTCGACAACGACACGCACCGTAAGAACGTCATCGAGCCGCCGATCTACGCCCGGCACGTGCGCATCCTGCCCTGGTCGTGGTACGGCCGCATCACCCTGCGGTCCGAGCTGCTGGGCTGCGCGGCCGAGGACTGAGCCCGCCCTGCTCCTGCTGTAGAAGAAGCTTGTAGGATGCTGAGTGGGGTTTTTCCATGAACCAGTGCTCGCTCATTTTTATGGTAGGCCGCTAGCTGTCTTTCGCCAGGAGGTCTAAGCCTGCCCTTTTAAAACGATTCAATCCGGTTTCTTTGCCCTTGAAATCTGTTGGTGTTGTCCCTTCTGCTGTGGAATTATCCTCCTAGTTCTCCTTTGGGTTGTTCACCACCAGTTGAAACGCGTTGAGGGAAAAAAGAGTAAAAAAAATAAAACAGCAGCATCCTTTTTACAAGGGAAGAGAAATAGTGTGACGAAGCTCATTTGCAGCTTCAGGAACATTGGGCTGACGAGTTCTCCATGAAACATACCATCATCTTACTTGCAAAAAGTGATACTGCAGCTTTTAGCAATAAGTTTACTTGGGGATGACTGCATTATAGTAATTGTGCCTATCAAACACTGTCAGTTCTTACGACATATATTTTGGGAAATTCTCCATGGTACAGGTAAAACACAGTACCTGTGATGTTACAAGCTACCTTTCACCACTTTCATCCAGATAGCAGAGTCCACGCACCTGGAGGGCTTTCCTAACTGCCCCATTTTCCTTCTCTATTTTGCATGCTGCAGACACGGCCTCCATCTTTTCTGTTCAGTATCACACTGTGCTGGTGTTGTTTTCCTTGGAAGATGTCACCTGTTTGCATATGTAACCAAATCAGTGTATTATGAAGTTAATGAATTTGCCAAAGTTTATGAATTTGCAAAGTTTCTGTGCTTTTTCACGGAGGCTAAGGTGAGGCACCAGGGAACTTGTGGTGTCTCATCTTGGGTGCTCACACATTCCATCAGAAATCCCATTCCAGGATGATTTGTCCAGGGGTGAGCACACAGCCCCAGACTGTGACCTGCCCACCCCATCACTGCTTTCACAAACGCTCCAAATTCCAGTGAGGAGGAAAATGTGGGGTGAAGGAACCAGGTGCTAAAAGACACACTGGAGGAATGACTCCCTTACTGCCAGGAAACCTTCTCTCCTTAGGCTCTTCCTAAAGTCACAGCTTTCCTCCCCAAAAGGTAAGAGGTGACATAGGAGCACACCAAAGCCTGGCACTTGTCACCCTCTGCTCCTAAAAATTCTTTTCAGACACACACCAGTGAGCCACGAGGAGGCTGTTTCCTATCATGCCCCATCTACAGGAATGCTTCACACACAGCATGATAGCAACCCCAGTTTAAAAAGCAGATTTTAGGAGGAAAAGTGGAGAAGTAGGGGGGACATTCTCCCTCATGCCTCAGTTTCCCCTGCTGATTGAGATGACAATACCAACCTTTGAAGAGCAATCCAAGTTCCCTTGGAGTAAAGTGCTCTGTGACTACGTTAGAGCAGCACCTCAGACTAAAAAATATCCCGGGACAGGGAATGAGGGGACATTTAATCTGTTACCTGAAACAACAGCACTTGGGATTACTGCCAACCTTTTAATTTCATAACATGCTGATGTGGAGAGAAAGAGAGAATGAGAGAGAGAGAGAGAGATGCAGCTGCATGTTTTAGCAAATGTCACTGAACTTAACACTTTCTGTCACTGTTCCATTCTCACCAAAACTCTGAACTTGGGCACTGCTTCCCAGGCCAGCAGCTAGCTGGCCCACAATCTGCAAAGGGCAAAGTTTACCTTGGAAACAAAATGGTTTGGATTTCAAAAAAAACCTGCATTTAATCACACATTCTCCACCACAGACTAAATATATATTATCCATTGAACTGTGAAAGACTCTAGAATAGCAGCCAGGAATTTTACATACAAGAATTGGGGATATAATGGTGGCAGTTTTCTGATAGTGTCACTTAAACTGTCACATTTTAGCAAACAGAACACCCTGCCTCTACAAAATGACTTAATCCTTAAACTGTATTTATACAAGTATTTATTTTATAAGGCTTAGACATTTAAAGACTTCTAAAGAAGAGTCCTGTAAAGGTAAAAGTATGTGTAAGAAATGTTGAGGTCCTGTGCAACACTGCTAAGTTTGTTCTTTATTTTTTACTTTGTGCTGCATAACAAAAGCCACTAGACTGTTACTGTCTTGTCTGTAACTGTGTTAACAGCATTCCTTAATGATGTATATATGGAGTGGTCTTCAAGCAAAAGGAGCAATTTTAAAGAGAAAGTCAATCACTTTGGTGGTACCTCTAATGAAAAAAAAAATCTGAATAATGGAGGACAAGTCTATCTCTACATTATCTACTGCCTATATTTTGCAATTTAGGCTTTAGGTTAAAAAGGAGAAAAAAAAGATAAAGAAAAAAAATTAGTCTTTAGGGTATGAACACACAATATTTTAAGAGGTTTAAGTACATTTTCCTATTATGGGAGAGCAGTTGACCCTGAATTTAATTACAGATATGAAGAATAGCGTGTAGGTATTTCACTAACTGTCTATATCCAAAAAACAGAAGGCCATTTCAGAAACTTAGACTTCCTAGTTTAAAAACTTGTGTTAATGTTCTTTTGAAATATTTGGTTTCTGTTCTTAATGTTGGTGTTTTTTTCTTCATGTAATTCATCTTTTGCGACTTCAGTTTTGCTTTTGAATTAATATTTCTTGGTTTAGTAAATTAATTGTAACCCCTTCATCTGCATATAGAGTTTTCATGTAACACAGTAGTAACAGTAATAGTAGTTTTAATTTGGTATTAATTTTGTGTTGAGTATTTTCACCCTCATGTCCTGGGTCAGCTGTCAGCAGTCTTCACAAGGACAGCTCCATACCTTGTGATAATACTCCATGACAATTCATTAAAAAATCACATATCTGTGATGCCCTTACAGTTTCAACCTGCATGCTAGGAGTTTTTCCAGTTACATTATTCCTCATGTACCAAAAAGCCTTCTTGGAATGGCATTTCCAACACCAAATTCTGCTCCCAAAGTCAGCAGTATCAGTCTGATAGCTCTTGGTTTAAGTGGAATCCTTCAGATTTAACAAAACAGGTGGGAATCAGATAAGGACATAGAATTAAACTCTTTCCATTTGATTTTATTATGTTGTCTAGGTGCATACCTTTGCCATAAGGGCCAAGTTATAAATTAACACAACTGTTCTCTCCCAATGAAAGCAACCAGCCCCAAAAAACCAGAAGTGCAGGACAGGAGATGTCCCTTAAGAGGGGACGGAGAAAAGCTCGGAAATGATCCTTGACTTCTGTAGTAATTGTTAACAAGGACATTGACCAAGGCCAAAAGTGTTCTCCTAATTAAATTTCACCCTGAACCAGTTAAGTATTTGTAGGTAGGCTTCACCTTTATGTTGCTAGGTAATATGCTACATTTATAGCCTGGGAAATAAAGCACTGGCACGAGGCTCCCTTTCATCAGCGTTCGGGGCCCGTCGCCTCAACTGGCTCTGGATCTGAGGTTGACTTTCTCTTTTCCAATGGCTTCATACAAATTAAGTGTCAGTTTTGAAGACTAAGGATACTAAATGAGTGTATCTTTGCTATACAACCAATGTGAACTATAATATTCAGTGCTGGCTTCTGATGTGTCAGTAAGTACAGAAGTATCTCGGACACAAATGACCTTTGCAACCTTTCAAGCTGTGTGATATTCAAATGGTTTTGTATATACCTAAATCATGTAGAGCGATGTAAAACCAGTACGACCTTGTCTAGTCTTCAAACTTAACAATAAAACTTTTGAAAAATGAGGTGGTTTTCGTGAAGCTGTTATGTTGCAACACCTTGGAGGAGACACAGCTTATCTCGGTGGCGGCAAGTGTGGAGCAGAGATATCACGTGGCATTTTCCTGGATTCATCCACGGGGTCTTTGTGGTAGGTAAGTTTGTTTGTGGAAAAATCAGCAGTTGCTGTGCTCCCCTCAATGTGTTCCCTTTGTTCTTCCAGATTAAAAAAAGAAAACACCTGTAGGTTTGGATGAGTCTAAAAATACTTTTTTTTTTTCCTATCCCGCTGCTCTCTGAACGAGCACCAGAAATGTAAAATGACAATTTCATTTCCTGTAAGTCAAATTTCCTGGGATATTTATCAGTCCTTATCCTCTCTCCTCTGCTCCTGCATAGACAAATTAATTTCTGACAAGATAAGGCGTGGCTGCAGCCCAGACCTACTATGAGATGCCACAGCAGAGCTGGTATTTGCTCACACCCTTGCCCCTTTTCTCTTTTATTTGCTGTACATCCTGCTCCCCAAAATAGTTAACTCTATAATTTCAGTTTCTGAGGAAGCTTAGGGATTAAAGTAGCATATGGAAAAGCCTTTCGCTCCCAAACCATTTAAACAATTAAATTACATAAAAATATTATGTTTACTGAAGAGAGATGAAGCTTCAGTGGTTTACACCTTGAATGACCCCTTTTGTAAAAATACACATCCTTTTGTTTTGTAATGGTTTCAGCTTGTGCCCCTTCTCCAAAAATCATCTTTTAGAGACAAAAACCATCCACAAGCACTCACTGGTGACAATGTCTGGCCAACATGCAGTCTCGACACTCAACACTCACCACAGCATGTTGTCTTTCAGAACAAAAGTCACAAAATTTCAATTTTCCCTTATTACATATCTCTAACAGTCACAAAAATGAGAATACAGTCCTGCACACAAGAAGAGGAGTACTTTTGGAGAATGGTGGCTGAACATCAGCACTTCAGTCATAAATTTCTGCATCTTGAAGCTTTCTGACTTTTGGTTATCAATTGCAACTGTTTCATGAAACATGGGGACTTTTCCTGTAGAACTGAAAAGTGTTTTTTTTCTCACATACTTCACAACATATATACCTAGGAATTCTAGTGAAGACAACGAGAGAAAATAATGAGTAAATCTCTTCAGAATAGCAACTATTTATCAATGTCCATCCTCCCATATCTGTTGCTAATGAGCTCAAGGGACTAACACGATTGTCAACACTCTGTATCATCATGAAACAAGTAGTCCCTGATACTTCTGTGGTAAACAGAATGACACTTATTTTATATCTTAGATTTAATAGCAGGAGGTCAATCTGTTCACTTAGTGATTACAAAGTGACCTGTGATCACTTAAGTCTTAGAAAGCAAAGATAATTTTTAAATAGGACTAAATAATTTTACTGATCCCAAAGTCTTTTCATTTTTTAAATTTAATTTGCATACTTTTCTTAATAGAGAGATACACTTTAAAATGCAGAATGCTGCTTTAGATTAAGAATTGGAAATATAAAAGGCAGACTTGTACAAAACTTTGTTGTGCAGCTTTATGATTTTGTTTACTGCAAATTAACTTTCAGTGATACGTATATCATTGTAAATATATATTTTTAAATTCCTCTGAATGGCAGAACATAGAAACATGTCTTGTTCTCACAATTTAGCTTGCTGGGAGTGCCGCAAAATCTATTTTACCAGTGTATGTGAGTAAGAATAATTGGGGTTTTATGCAGTTTTTATCAAACTGGAATTAGGCTCCACGTGTGTGGGGATGCTCAGGAAGCAGGAGCCACCTGGTGAAACACAAGTGGGGCACAGGAGGTGGGGAGGATGGCAGGACCACAGCCTCTTTGTCACAATAATATTTATTTCTGCAGTTTGCCAGCTGATGGGCTGTGGTTATCTGAGGTCACACATCATCTGAGGTCAGCAGGCACACTTCTCACGAGATGGAGAAAACCAACCCTCAAAATACACTAGGAAAGGTCACTAATCATTTGCATCAGGCTGGAAAATCAAAAGCAGACTAAATGAAAGTATTTGTTTTCTGGGATGTTGTGGGAGCTCGGCAGGAGCTGTGGAGGAGTGTACTTGGCCACAATAAATGCAATCAAGTGCACAGACTGCATAAAATATACATGTGATGCACTGAGGCAAGATCAAAGGGCCCCTAAAATGCGATACGTGCTATTTTCTGATGAAAGTGTCAGAAAATATGATGCAAGTGCTGTGGTCTGACACACCGTGGGCTTGCCTGAGTCTGGCTGGGATGGATTTACCCTCCTAAAGTTCCTGGGGTAGGGGAGCCTCAGCCACAGACTCTTTAGGAAGGACAGGCAAGGGGAAACAAGGAGGGGATATCACCTCTAAGCAAAAGACCAGCTGGAGTTCATGGAGCTTTGCTGGGATGGGTGAGGAGATGACAAAGAGCTCACAGGGGGGCAGGGATGGGTGACAGGGTGGCAGGGATGTGCCACAGGGCAGGGACAGGTGACAGGGTGGCAGGGATGTGCCACAGAGTGCAGGAAGAGTCGATGAGCCCCTCAGACAGGAGCAGCCTTGTGTTCACAAGCCCTGGTCCACAAGGAGGACTTCAAGCAACCCAAATGAGAATTNGGCCTGCCCACCCTCACAGGGAACAATTCCTTCCTAATGACTTATAACTAAGTCCACCTACCTTTTCTTCCTGACTTCCCAAAAACTAAACCTACCAAGAGGGGCTGTGGTGGCTATGAAATGGTGGAATCACAGATCCTTTGGGTGGTGAGGAAGGCACACAAGTTTAATGGCCTGGATTTCAGGAGAGGAGAATTTGACCTCTTCAGGGATCTGCTTGGTCATGTATGATGGGATTAAGTCCAGGAGGGAATCAGGGCCCAATAAAGCTGGTTAACATTCAATGATCACCTCCTCCAAACCCAGGAGCAAAACATCCCAACAAAAAGAAAATCGGACAAAGGTGCCAGGAGTCCTGTGTGGGTGAACAAGGAGCTTGTGGACAAACAAAAACACAAAAAGGAAATCTCTAGAGCATGGGAGCAGTCACAGCTAGCCTGGGAGGCACACAGAGAAGTTATCCAGGATCAAGTCAGAAAAGGTAAGCCCCTGAGAGAGTTAAATCTTCCCAAGGACATCAAGGGCAACAGGAAAAGTTTCTGTAGGTGCGTTGGCGACAGAAGGAGAAGTAGGGAAAATGTGGAGACCCAGGACATGGAGGATGCTGAGGAAGTCAACAACTTGCCTCACTTTCACCAAGGAGTGCTCTGGTTACACTGCCCAAGGTGCAGAGGGTGAAGGGAGAGGCTGAAGAACTGCCCAGAGCAGGAGGAGATCGGGGTGGAGACCATCCAAGGGAACTGAAGGTTCCCAAGGCCATGGCACCTGGCAGGACGCACCCGTGGGTCATGAGGGAACTGACAGGGGAAGGGGCTGAGCCACCCTTTGTCATGTTTGAGAAGCCATGGCAGTCTGGTGGAGGTCTCACTGGCTGTAAAAGAGGAAATATAACCCCAATTTTCAACAGGGGAATTAAGGGACACCCAGGGAACAACAGGGTGGGCAGTGCCTGCAGGAAGGTAGAGCAGATCCTTCTAAATTATGGAAAAATTTAGATCTTTCTTAAAAAAATAAAAATAGAGGGATCTAAAAAATTTAGATCCTTCTAAATTATGGAAATTATGCCAAGGCACATGGAAAACAAGGAGATGATTTCTGACATCTTCACGTGGCTCCACTGAGGGCAAGTTGTGCCTGAGAAGTCTGGTGGGTTCTGTGATGCAGCTACAGCACTGGGGGATGAGGGAAGAGCAATTGGTGTTCTTCCCTCATTTTTTGTCTTGAAGGATGTGCCTCTACTCTTTTTGACTTGGAGTAATTCCCTTATTACATGTGACTATAACAGGTTCACAGCTTCTCTAAAGTGTGTGTTCACAGCTTCTTTCTGAGAGTGAAAAGGCACTAACGGGTAATTTTTGATTAAGCAATTAAAGCATGGGTTGTTTGTGTAAATATGGAGTGTACATTTGCATGCATATTTATATATATGTATATATATCTGCATTTTCTACAGGTCATGCCATATATGTCACACTTCATCTGGGAATAGAGAGAGAAAAGTGGAAGTAGCATTACAAAGATGTTAATTAAGCTCATCAACCTAATCTAGCCGTTTTTCTGATGTGTGCTGATATAATTTTCTTCCATTTAAGAAAAAATTGATGAGGACGGGGAAAACAGTGCATCTTTGAAGGTGTTTCATCTATGCCCCCAGTTTGCTACCACGGAATGGTTTGGGTTTAAAGGCCAAGCAGTCCAACTGCTTGGGACACCCTGAACCAGACCACGTCACTCAGAGCCCCATCCAACCTGACCTTGAGTGTTTCCAGGGATGGAGCAGCCACCACCTCTCTGGGAAACCTCTTTCAATGTTTCACTGCCCTCATTGTAAAACAACTTCTTCCTTATATCTCATGTAAATTGACTCTTTTTTAGTTTAAAACCCTTCCCCCTTTGTCCAGCCACAAATGGTCCTGCTAAGAGCTTTGTCCCCAGTTACCTTTCCTTAGAAGCTCGCATGGAAATGGGCAGCATTACTTGAAAGTCAGAAGTGCTTCTTTATTTTAAAGCCATTTTTTCCCTTTGCTGAGGGATTTGCAAGTATTTAATTTTCATACTTTTCAGGAGCCACCGCTGGCCAGCGACCGGAATGAGCGAGGAGGCTTTCTGGCTCACAAAGGTGGGAGTCAGAGTGGCTTCCAGAAGAATCTGACCCAATATTTATGTAATATACACATATAGCACATGCCACTCACCACCTGCATTGGCTGCTCCACCTCCCTGTTCCTTTCCAGCTTCTGGGCCGTGACAGAAAGTGTTGTTCAGCCGTGGCAGTGAGACCAGCTATTCACAAGTGGCTTTTTCACCCAGTAACGGTCACATTCCCCAGATATTTCTGGGAATCCAAAGCCAGGCTTCCAAACCGGAGCAGCCCAGGGGCTGGGTGTGATGTGGTGGAGGAAAACTCGCCCCTGGTCCCAGAGCAACAGCTGAGCTGCCTGAATGGCACGCACAGTTTGCATCTGCAAACACGGAGTGGGCAGCAGGAATGGCTCAGCAAACATGTCCCAGTTAATCCCTTCATGGCATAAAAGACTGCACTTCAACTGAAACATTTGGGTATTTTTAAAAACGTTTAGCAATCTATTTCCCTCGCCTCTGCCGCAAGCATTCCTCTGGCCTGCAAAAAAAAAAAAAAGGCAAAAAAAAAAAGCATTTGTGGTTAATTTCTTCTCCAATGGGTTGCTTTCTATTCAGATTCATGTCTGTCGTGCATTTAGACTGCCTGAATGGACGAGTATTCTCCTGAAGTCAGATAATGGAGTGCCAAAACTCCACAATGAGATGTAGGGTACTGGTGTGGCATCCCAGTCCTACCAAAGGGAAGGGCTGCCTGATACCCCCTTGATGCTACCAGAAAACAGCCAGATGAGCAAACACCTGGACACCAAACCACCACTTCACCGAGCTAAGCACCTTGTTTAGGTTGAAGGAGAGTGAGATGTGTCATTGATGCCCCAATGTGAGTGGTGGTGTGACTTCTGATGGGTGCTGTGCTCCTCCCAGGCACCCACCCAACAGCTCTGTGTCCCCAGGGCTCAAAGGAACACTCCCTGGCTCTCACCTATGTCTTTCTTTGATGCTGAAATAATCTTGCACAGTCTTGTGAAAATCTCCATGGGTACAATTTGTTGGTAAATCACTGAGGGCCCTCTCAGAGCTGCCTTTTCCCCCTTATTCTGAGCCCTCTGTACATATGGAAGATCCTTTCGGTTGTATTCCGATGCCACAGTGAATCAGCTGGATGTATTGACAGTTCTGCAGCCCAGACCATCTCCTGAACTGCAGCAAAGGAGTGTTTTGATTGAACAGGCAAAGCCTTATTAGCATTCCTTCACTGTCTCAAGACAGTCTGGCCTGGTTCTCCCTGGCCAGTGTAACAGACTTCAAACCAGGGAACGTGTACATCAGGCTGTGCTGGGGAGAGGCACTTTGAGAACCTCCCCTTTTCCTATTTATCACCTTCCCCAGGGGCTTTTCCTCTAGCTCTGCAGTAAAAATATTGGTTGTACCAGCCCTGCTCCCAGAGGATCTGACACAGATCCTGGTGCTGGCACTTCAGCAGTGGGGAAAGGTGGGGTTTCAGCAGCCCTCCCCCGGCTGCCCAGCAGAAACTGAGCTCCCATCAGCACCACTCCTGATTTTAGAGATTTTAGCAGCAGATAAGAAATGCTGGCAGAGACACGGTGAAGGTGACTCCAGCTCCCGTTCTGCCCCAGAATCTCTGAGCCTGCCCCAAAGTGGGGCTGGCTTGGCGTTCTCTCCGTGGTTCAGAGCACACAGAAACTGAAGGAAGTGTGGAAGGAGGCAGGACTGGGCTGGTCCCTCATGCAGCTGCTCCAACCACGAGGCTCTGTGAGCACCACTGCCAAAAACAGCACGGGCAGAGGCAGCACCTCCCATTCAAAAGGGCTGTGCCAACCCTGTGCAGCACAGAATCTGGGGTTATTGCTTTTTATCCAATTTATCTGGACTGAATAGTCATTATGGAGGAACAGGAGGGGAAAAGGGTAGATCTTCATCTGGACTTAATCCCCCAGCAGTCCTGTGACCCTCCAGGTCTCCCAGTCCCTAAGAAATGTGGCCTGCTCTGAGCACTTGAGTTTCCCCATACCTAAATTAACTTAAATTAATTTTATAGCCAACCTGCTTGAAAGTCTCATTCATTTGACACAATTCTGGCTAAAGTTATTTCAGATGTCAATGCTGCCTTAATGCACATCTCAACCATTTCACAGGGGCCTCTTCTTTATCTGTTTTCATCTCGAAACAACCTGATTGCATGCAGGAGAATTAGTTACTTTGGGACCAGAAAAGATCATTCCCATGAATACTAATCCACAGCCTTTATTAAACTGGAGTTAAGGGGTGGTGCTGTGGTAGGTGAGAGGAGGAAGGAAAAAGAGTGTCTGAGTGTGCAAGCTGGAATTTGAGATCTGCTTGCAGAAGCAGGAGGAGCAAAGCTGCAAGAGGCATCTTCTCCCTGCCCTCCTCAGGGCAGCACAGCCCCACAGAGGTGTGTGCAGGTGTGATGGGTTTTGTCATGGCTAAGTGCTCAGCTTTGCCTGGAACTGCCACACAGACTGCAAAATGCAGGAGCAGGCACAGCTGCATGACTGGCATCTCTGCCTGCCTCCTCCTCACCGTGACCTTTTTTCCTATTCCTATTACACTCAAGTCTCTTAACTAATTATGCAGGATCTCAGCCTGCTGTGTGATCCTGTTAGCTCCAGGCATAATTGCAAATGAGACAAGAGATCTCAGCTGTGCTGCTCCTTACAGTGGCACCCGTTCTTTGTCCGATGTTAATTATTCCTTGCAGCTGACAATGAAACAAAGACCAAAGAGTTAATTCTCAGTACAATGGAAAAAATCTGGGCTTGCTAATATGTTCTGTGTTACTCTGCTTATTTACCTAGAAAACAGTTTTTGGTTTTGCAGTGTGAATACTTGAAAAACAGGCACTAGATAAAAGGTGAGAAACGTGAGACAGGAAGAAAAACATCAGATGTATTTGCAAGCCAGAGAGGACGTGCCACAAGCTGTTCTCAGGGAAGGCAGCAACTGAGGCACAAACTTTGTAGGGGTTTTTCTGCCTTGTGCCTGCAGCTTTGGTGGTGCCTTTTCCACTCTGGCACATCCCTGTGGTATCCACCTCAAGATGTGGCACAGGCCATGCAGGTGTGTGACTGACCTGATGGGAGGGTGGCACCCTCACCACCCCCATCCCAACCCGCCTAGATAGCCATGGCAGAGGGCAGAGGGAAATCTCCCTCTTCTCTCTGCAAGAGGAGCAGAAATCTGCTCCTTCTTTCCTGGAAGAAAGGGAAGGATTTCCTTTTCCCAAAGGAAAACCACAGTGGCACTGCAGAATGGGTCTGCTGGTGTCACTGAGGCTGTGAGCAGCCCCCAGATGAGGATTATTCCTCCACTGCAATGTCCCACCTGCCTTGTTCTGACACAATTACTTGGGTGAAGAGTGGAATTCATCACCTGAAGCCCATCTGACTCTGAAATATAGCCAAATGTGTGTTTTGCACATCTGTAGGTGTCCCTTATGCTTGGACTTCACCACCAAACTCCAAGACAACAATATTCAGCCTTTCTGTAATTGTACATTATTTATGTCAGGACTTTTTGCCAGATCTAGGAGTCCCCCAGAGACACACAGGCTTTTTCCTCTAGCCTCTCCTGTGCCATCAGCTCTGTGCTCACCTCTGGGTGCAGGGGTTTGTTTCATGCCCCTCTGTTTTCTGTTCTGATTCCATCAGCTTGCATCTCCAAGCCAGTATGTGCTGCAGGATTTTAATATATTTTGGTCCCTGAAAGGTGTTTGTTGATCTTAATCCGAATTAAGTTGGAAGTAAGGGAGTGGAAATATGAGATATCACCTTAGAGCAGCTTTCCTGTACCTAAAGGGGTTCTGGGGAGAGATTTTTTACAAGGACATGCAGTGACTGGACAAGGGGAAATTTGCCTTAAGCTGAAGGTGAGTAGACTTGGATTAGGAATTAGGAAGGAATTGTTCCCTGGCAGGGTGGGCAGGCCCTGGCACAGGGTGCCCAGAGCAGCTGTGGCTGCCCCTGGATCCCTGGCAGTGCCCAAGGCCAGGCTCGACACTGGGGCTGGGAGCAGCCTGGGACAGGGGGAGGTGTCCCTGCCATGGCAGGGAGTGAAATAAAATAATCCTCAAGGTCCCTTCCAACCCAAACCATTCTGTGAGTCTATAACCATATTTTTCTGAGAACATTGCCTTGAGCAGATGCATCATGCAAATGTACTAATAAAAAAATTAAATGTGCATCCAATTCAGGCCTTCCTTTTACTTCCAGTGATGCAGTTTTAAATTCATCAAGTGCAGCATTTTTTAGGCAAATATTATGCAGGCAGCAAATGCTATTAATGCAGAGGATGACTCTTACAGTTTTGTGGAATGCTCTGTGATATTTGAGGATAAGGCTTGCTCAATCCCTCTTGCTGAAGCCATTCCTATTCTTCCATCCTTCTTCAGCCATACTTTGAGAGGGAGGGAAAATGAATGTGATAAATGCAGCAAACAATTACCATCAGGAGAGAGGTTATGCCTTATCCTCACAGCCTGAAGGAAGACAATGAATGCTGAACATTTAAGTCTTTCTGCAGCTCAAGTCTCTCTCTAATTGAGGCAGTATTTTGTTCTTTATAAGGTACGTGAAACGCGTGTCATAAAATTATGCTAATTATTTGAAAAAGAAAAGAAAGAAAGGAATAGCCTGTGTGTGATGAGAAGCACTTAAAAGCTGGAGTCTCCTCGAGGTTTGTTTCTGTAGGTGAAGTTCTACATCATTAATAATAGAAACTGGGGGGGTGGGGAGTAAATTCAGATTATTATTTTCTGCTTCTAATCATAATTCTTAATCACAGACATTTTCAGAAGTGCCTGATTCTGGATATTTCATCTAGAAATGTTGAAGAATCTTTTGAAGAAAGTATATATTCAACATGAACACATTTCTCCTTGTTTCAGATGTGTTTTTAATATAACCAAGTGCAACTCTGTTTCAGCAAATCCAAGCCCTACCTAAATAGTAATGGAATGTATATTTTATTTGTGACTACTTACCATCTTTACACAATTTATTGTTCTGAAGTCACAAGGAACAAACCCACTCAGAGGAGAAGCCTAACCCAGAAACTGTCAGCATGTGTTAATCTTCGTTATTTCAAATACTATACACGGGTTTTTTTATTAAATATTGAAGAATTCCCACATGCCTGGGTGGAAACATTTCCCTTCAAAGTGTAGAAAATGTCTAGCACCATTTGCTTAACATTTTCATGCACAGTTGCACTTTCACAAATATAGACATGAATTCCAGGGGAGGCAGGGCCAGAAACTCAAATGTTTTAAAATGGACAATTTGTGAAGGCCGTGGGACACTCAGGAAAATAGGGATCTATGAAAGAAAACTAAACTGTAGGCTGATCGTTAGGAAAATGTTCTCAGCACCCAGACTGGTTGGACCACCTGGGTAGGACAGGTTCCAGGTGCAGAGCCCAGTGCATGTACCCAAAACTGAAGAATTCATCAGCAGTTTGGTTGGGTTTGGGCAGATGCCACTGCAAGAGGAAGGCAGAAACTCGACCCACACAGGGCACAGAGCTCCTTTGCTCTGCCAAGGGCTCTTCTTCTCATTTTTCTTGCTTTTGGCAAGGAAAATGTCATAGATGTGCCACGCATGGTCAGGCCAGCTTGGTGATTGATCCATGCAGCAGGTGTAATGATTTGACAAAAGGCAGTTAAGCTGCTTCACTCCAGAGGATTTCATTCAAAGGCAAATCCAGCTGCATCCCAGGTGACTGCCACTCCATCCCTGCGAGTGCACGACACAAAAATTGTGTTTCATTTTCCCCAGGTGCACGGCACTGCAGCTCTGAAGCACAAGGCAGGATGCTGTGATGCTGAGCCTGGACTGGCAGTAATTAGAGTGACCCAGCTTTTCTCAGAGCTACTGCAGCTTGAGAAGCACAGCTTTACCTCCCCTGACCTTCTCCACAGCTGCCAGGCTGAGCAAGCACCATGGGATTAAAAGCATAAATTAACTCAGTGACTCCTCCAGAACAGCATTGATTCAGGAAACTTAACAATGGACAACTGCTTCCTCGAAATACCAAGTCATCAAAAAAATGTGTAGGAGACCTTTAATTCAGTGGGTTTTATAATATGGTTTAGCTAATGTAATAGGGACTTGAGCCAGGCCATTTCATGCAATCCAGTATGAAAGCGAGTGTTAAAAAAAAAAGTTTAACACAAAAATCAAGTTTCATCAATGAAAGGGAATGAATAAGTTGTGAAGTCAAAAGGCCAGTCAAAACAGATAGCAATTCACAGTTGTTTGTGCATTCCAAATTTTGGAAACAGTTTGGACTGATATATAGGTGTCATCTCTGATGCACAACCATAAAATCCTTTTATAAAAGAAGTATTAAGCAGGCAAAGGTTTAATTGATGGCTCTGATCAACACACCTGCTTTATGCAATGTACTCCCACCTTCAGACTTTTCCTAAGCAATGGAAGTTTTTGAAATAAAAATGCACTTTACACACATAACATTGCTCAAATATAGCCACCTGTGAACAGTGAGACCATAAATCTTGTTCAAAGAGGCTGTTCAAAAAAACCCGAGCAGCTCAAGGTTAGCCCTGCAAAACAACAAACTGTGCTTGTTCTTCACAAGACCTTCCTTCAAAAATATCCATACCAATGTCTAAATTCTCCACCTCTGCCCTCCTGCACACCTTGGGTTAGCACAGAGCCCTCGAAAGGATGAGTTTGGGAGAGAATTGTCAGGCTGCTGACAGCGCTGTCACGCTGGAGCTGGGGGCAAACCCCCACCAAACACAGCAGAATTCCTCCAGCACGGGTGAAAACCAGTGACCTTCATGCATAATGCAGGGTCCTGACACATTTCTCCTGCCCACGAGGCTGGACATGTGCAGGTCTGGAAATATCAGCTGCAGGAACCTCTGCAGGCTCAGGAGAGACGTGGTGCTGTGTCTGAGCTGCTGTGAGAGCTCTGGGCGGCTGGGGCTGGTGTGGAGCTGTCACAGAGCGACTCCTTCCAGAGTTCTTTGGTGGTTTAACTGGGTTTTCCAAGTGTTGATTTTGATGGTTTAACCAATTTTATACCAGGGTCATCTGGGCTGGCTTCCGTTGCGCTGCTTTGATGTTGCGCTGACATGAGAAACATTCTGGTATTTCCCTTTTCTTGACAAGAACATTTAAATGGAATATGGCCATGTGGATGGTGTTGGGAAGAATAAAGGCCAGCTTCTGTTTGGTTTTTTGGTTTTGGGTTTTTTTTGTTTGGTTGGTTTTTGGGGTTTTTTTTTTTTTGGTTTTTTGGGGTTTTGTTTGTTTGTTTTTTGTTTTGTTTTGTTTTATTTTAGTGAGATGGAATCCCTGATTTGGAAAAAAATTCATTAGTTTTGCTTGATCTTTCCCACATAACGCTGAGGATAATTGCTAAATATGTTTATCTTGGAATCTTTGTGCTATCAGAGTTCACCTTGCTTTATACTCCCCAGTCCCTAAAGACAAGGAGTTCAGAGGGCACACGATGCATTTCTCACTCTTCGGCAAAGAAATAATGTAGCACAGCTTGAACAAGACTACTAGAAGGGATGCAATTCAAGAGATCCTTTCAATTGTCACCATGATCTCTTTTTACATGAATATATTATGCTTTTAAAACCTTTTTGGGTGATAAGCATGCAATTTAGAACTATAGGCAAGTAAAGGCAGAGAAAAATAAAGGGGATGAGGGGAATGCTGGAATTCCAATAAAGGGAGATTTTGAACAGTAGTAATTACATGGATATGACAGCAGTTATATGGGTTCACTAGATATAGGATTTTGCCATTAAGTTGTTATAGAGATGATCAGGAAGTCTAAGAGAAGTGAAAAAAACCCAGCTCTCCAGTTCATTTATTTCCTTAGTTCACGTATCATTTACATCTTTTTATTGTCTTTTGCATGCTTTTTGTTTTCCAGTATCAATGGGAGGGTCTTTCAGCAATTATTTTTTTTTGTTTCCTGCATTCTGGACGAGACACAAAAATTCCAGTGTGCATTTAACCAGAGCAATAAGAGAAAGGGTCCTGCATGCACAAAGCAATTGTAATGACAGTGAACCATCCCCTTTGCACCTCACCCAGCTGCTTAAAATTAAAACTATTTTCCACTGCAGACTTTGCTAGTAGTTTCAGTACCAGGTCAGCACAGAATCAGGTGTACAACTCCACTGTCACCCTGTTGTAGCCCAAAAATAAAAAGGCTGCTGCCCATGATAATTTTCTTCAACTTGAATATCTGGGTGCAACAAATCCAAGGAAAGGTGCTGGCAGCTCCTCAGAGGATGAGAAATAACCCTACTTCACTAAAATTACTCTTGGGTGTGCAGATACCTCTCTAATTCCTGGCAATGAGGGCAGAATAAAAAAACTGAGATTAACAAAACTGGTTACATAAGAAATCTGAGACAGAAAGAGAAGTGAACATTGAATCATAAGTAATGATCCCACAAGCAGCAGAATGAGTGCAGAGGGGAGAGAGTTTCCATTTCAGCCACACAACATGAGAAATTATTCACTCCATTTTTTTTTTTTTGGTAATTTTTTCTTTAATTAGAAGGCCTGTACCTACCTACCCCACACTCATGTAAATCACCTGCCTGTCCATCTGTCTGAACATCCATCCAATTCCAGCATCTCCTCCCTTTGTTATTACTCACAGCTGTCCCTAAGGGTACCATTGGAGCAGATAATTTCTGAGTAAATCAATATATTTTAGGGGTGAGCTTTCATGCAAGTGACACTAATTATCGCAAAATAACAAAACTGCATCATTAAACCACCTGACCATAGATACTGTGCTGTTTTATGTTCCATCATCCTCTGAGTGCTTCTGCTGGTTCCAGTAGGTGGGTTGTTTTTCTTTTCATCACTTTTCCCAACAGATAAAATTAAACTGTCTCAGCCTGAGAAAAATTATGAAATCTGCAGCAGTGAATAATCAGCCCTTTCAGACAGAAGCAGCCGTGGGGACATTTTAAAATTTTCAAAAAAATGTCACTTGCCAACTGTGGTGACTTCTTGTCTTGCTCTCCAAGGAACCAGCAGAGTGTACCTGCTCTGTTTTCACATGTAATCCCACGAGATGGGTTCTGTTGGAAGCAGATGATTATTTTTAGCTTTATTGTCAGAGCCAAAGACAAGATTTCAATATTACAAAGGAGGGGGTAGTCTTCAGTGATAGCACTGTGCTAATTGCTGTCAGAATCTGATTCTTGACAGACAGAAGTGGCTTGAGAGAGAAAATAAGCGTGGAGCCAGGTTTATTGATAAATTGCTGATAAGCCCAAAGGTTTACCTTGTTTGGACAGCACCCTCCAGACACTGGGAGGGTTTCCAATGCTCTTTATCACACAAATACTTGTTCTACAAAGATAGAAGAAAAAAAAACTTGCCTGGAAGCTTGTAAAGGAGCACAGCTCATGCTGTTGAGTGTTTGACAGTGGGTGTTAATCCTTTTGATTTCCCAACAGCAACCTTCCAACATCCTAGCACATTACTGTTTATCATGGCACTTTTTAATGATCTTCTGGTAATTTTCTCTTCATGCTTTTCCCAATTGACCTGAGTTATACATTCCAGCCCAAATTTTATCAGCCATTATATAAAATGCTTCATTAAAATCTTTACATACAATCATATTATACACTTCTTTGCATTATTGTATTCTGTACTTCCTCATGCACTTTTTTTTTTGTTTTTTTTTTTTCCATGCCAATTGTTCATCCGTGACTAATCATCCACTTCCAGCTAGAGATTAAAAAAAACCCACTGTCTCGATAAATTTCAAAAATAGCTAAAAAGAACAAAATAAGTCAAGTGAAAGTAGATAATTTCTTTTCCTTAAAGACTGAATACATGCAGTAATTCTCATTTAACATCACATAGCTGCAGTGCAGCCACTTAGCTGTACACTCCACCTCAGGCTCACCCAAACTGCAACTGGTTACATCATAAGCTGAAAGATCATAGATTTAGATGGGATCTTGGGAATCAGGAATTGTTCCCTGGCAGGGTGGGCAGGCCCTGGCACAGGGTGCCCAGAGCAGCTGTGGCTGCCCCTGGATCCCTGGCAGTGCCCAAGGCCAGGTTGGACACTGGGGCTGGGAGCAGCCTGGGACAGTGGGAGGTGTCCCTGCCATGGCAGGGGTGGCACTGGATGGGCTTTAAGGTCCCTTCCAACCCAAGCCATTCTTTGGTATAAGCACCTCTGGCAAAGCACTGCTTCTCTGCTTCATGTTTGCACTGGGTCTGGCATCAATAATGAGCATTAGGTTTGTCTTAGGTTGCAAATGCAAGATGTGGCTGGGGTGTGTATTCTATCCTCATCTGTCAGAGGTGGGGCAGTTCTCTTCTGCTCATGGGGCAATTTTCTTTATCTCTCCCANCTCTGGCAGGGTTGTTTTGTACTATTGCATTTGTATTTTTAATTTTCCTGGTAAAGAACTGTTATTCCTATTCCCATATCTTTGCCTGAGAGCCCCTTAATTTCAAAATTCTAATAATTCAGAGGGAGGGGGTTTACATTTTCCATTTCAGGGGAGGCTCCTGCCTTCCTTAGCAGGCACCTGGCTTTCCAAACTGAGACAAGATTTCAGAGCAAACCAGGGATATCCATGGAATTATTACTGCCTTCCTGCATGCAGAGTCAGGTGATATAGAACCTTTCAAAGAAAATAACACCTGGCATCTTCAGGGCTTGATGTCTCAAACCCGGGGTGGCCAGTGCTCAGTAGGGAGCAGATGTGCAGAAAGAGGGGAATGAACTGAAGATCACAAGAGATATACCTTGTTTTTTAAGCCTGAAAATCTTTGGGGTTTTCTTCTCATTATCCAAGTGATTGTTTTTGTCCGTATCTCTGACAGAAACAAAGCAGAAATTCTCACAGATATTCTGCTGATTTGTTTCCCTGAGCGTCTACAGGGAGATTTTTACAGGACATACTGAACGCCCACACAACAGAGAGTGACCAATGTTTTCTAGATTGCCACATGCAGCCCTGAGCTGCTGGGCTCCCTGGAGCTAACCCATCACTGACAGTGTCTTACTGCAGTGTGCCCGAAATTCAAGCAAATTTATCACCAGGGTGATTCTGCTGCTCTGAAAACATCCCCAAAGATACCGCATAAATGCATTTTTAAAATTCCGACGGGAATAAATGTATGTGACACACAGCTCAGGTGACTGGAAGTTTAAAAGCTATTACTTTCCATCATTAGTAATCCCCAGGGCTAGAGCATTCAGCTGTGAAGACAGTTTTGTACTGGCACTGACACAAGGTCATCATGAAGAGATTATTTTCTGCAGTGCTTAGCTAGAGTTTCTTTCCCCAAATTACTTCCATGGCTACAGGTAACTGTGTTTTTATCACCATGAAAACAAATACAAAACAAACAAAATGACCCAGACCCAAACTCCTGTGTCTTCTCAGAGCACTGAATGTCAAGAGTTTAAATTTCTCCAGAAGTACAGATTTCTGAATTTTCATTCTTCAAAAGCCACTTACGAATATTCAGTTCAATGTATTTATTAGTGTGGGTGAAATACTTCAGCAGATACAAAGAAATTGCCTATTATGTACCAATTTATTAGTTCATTTCCCATTAGTCTGTGATTTATACTACATAGTTTCAAAGGGATGACAGAATAGAAAGAATAAAATGATGAGCTTCAAAATGTATTATGAAATGGACCAAAATAATAGTAGTTAAAAGATTATTTTCAAAATATCTCCCAATGCCTGTGCAAAGAAAATTGAAAGAGAAAAAGAAGGATAATTGTAGTATCTCATTTTAAACAGGATTTTCCTTGTTTGCATTCTCCACCAAAACCAACACAATCACTATTTATTCTCATGACATCCAGCAGGAAAAGGACTGGAAAGGTGATATTATTATTGGTCATTGCTCAGATAACTGCAGTATCTTGACAATTTGGAGCATTGCAGAATTTCAGCTTTTCCTTTTTTTTTTTTCTTTAGTAACACAAGAGTTGTGAAAAGCAACGCTTTTGTTATCCTGGTGAATTCTGAGGGTGCACAGCTGAAAACCATAATGAAAACACTGTTAATAGCAGCAGCTTGGAGCCTCCCATGCGCAGAGATCATTAATGTGTTCACCCAGCCTGTGAGGCACCAGCAGAAATAACAAATGTTAGTTAATAAAGTAGAGTTTTACACAACTCCACGGGGACATCGGCAGGGCATGGAGCACCTGCACAGCCCAGCATGGAAACCTTGAAAACTCAGAAACTCAGGTCATTCAAGCTGCTGTGGTGGCACAGTGTGGGAGTCCAGGGCATCCCTCTGGCTGCCCTGGAAGGTCTGAAACCCTGGCAGGGGGTCAGGAACCCCCCTGTACAGAGCCCTGAGAGACACTGTCTGTGATCCCTGTCCATGGAAAAGAGTTTTCAATCTTACAGGATGAATTACAAGCTCTGGGTGTTTGATATAAGTAGTAATTAGTGTGGCACAGGTGCAAATGTAGTATTTTAGGGTTTTAGATTAGGGGTTCAAGGGGGCAAGATGGAGGGAATTGGGCGTGCCTTGTCCTTTTTCTCTCTCTCCATGCCCTCCATGTCTCACTGTGGTGTTGGCACTGTTCTGTTGGTTCAGACTGGGGACACACTGTTCAACATAGGTGACAGATATTGGCAGTTACTGTAAACATAGCACACGTAGTTTTTAGTGTATAATGTTTGTAACATCCCACTGAGGGCAGAGCCCCGCACACCGTCCTGCAGGACAGAGCTGCTGCAGGGCAGAGACAACATGTTAGAGATGAGCAAGAATAAACAACCTTGGAAACCAGCACAGACCAATTACAACTTCTTCTTTGGCACGGGGCTGAGAGACAGAGACTTTCCACAATCTCGGAATCACTTAAATATCACAGATTCTGACAGCACAGGATCCTTATTTCCTGGAGAATAATTACTGGTTGGACAGCTGCTGAGGCTCCTGTGGGACAGCAGCTGCATGGGGGACAGGGGAAGGGGCAACCTGCGGCACCGGCGCGATGCCCGTGGGGAAGAACATCCCAAGGGGAGCACAAAGGGGACAGGGGAACCCCCAGAAGGGGAAAAGCAGACACTTCTTCCAATGCTCCTCTGTGAGATCCTTCTTGGCCTTCACCAGCCTCCTGAGACTTCCCCTTCTTGGCATGCCCTGATTTTGCACAAGTATAACGCAATGATCCGCTTGCGCACACAAACGCGATTAGCAATTTTTTTAAGCAATTTTTTTCCCCAGATACTTTGTCCTTTGCAAATTTGTCCACCACAGAAAGTTGCCTGGGACACAATCCATGGCACCCCGAGTTTATTCCGGGTTTTACCACCTTTGTGTACAACATTTTGCCTCCTACACAGTCAGCAGTTGTGCAACGCTGTGTTTAATCCCGCTAAACTGCTAATATCAAATGTGGCCAAAAAAACCCCAAAAAGTCTTAACAGAAGCCACTAGTGAAATCTTAAACTACAAAATATGTGTGTGTGCACACATGTGAAAAAGTAAATGTGCTGTGGAATGTTTCAATTGGAATCTCTCACGTAGGAATAAACATTTGTCTTGCTGTATTTGGGTTGTGATAAAACACTAGGGGAAAAAAAGCCCATCTTTGGTAACAAGGAATTTTAAATATTAATAGATATTTTCTGTTGCTACTTTCCCCTGCCCCGACCTTCTGTGTTATCTGTTTCTCTTTGGCTGGAAATATAAAGTTTTCAGGCTGAAGTGATACAGGATATAATTTTAAATGCCTAAGCCCAATATGGATTTCAGTCTATTTTCTACAGATACACAGTAAGAAACACAAGGTGAAATTGTTTATAAGCACTTGGAATAGCTGATGCTGTATTCACAACATCCATCCTCTAGAAACAAATTTCAGGGCTGACAAATGCCTCAGTTTTCCTCAGTTTTTTGGTGGTCAATGGCAAAGGAATGAATTCCACTCAACTCACGTGCACAGAATATCCTTCATTTTCAGATGCTCATTGGAGTACTCAAAATCCTTAGGAAGAAAATCTGCCCCTTTTAAAATATATTTAATCTTTTTCCTCAAGGAAGAATATGGAGGGAAAAATCCCTCTCGTGGGGCCATTGAATAAAAACATACGTGGCTTATGTTATACAAATTACAATAATCAAAATTTGCAGTAGCAATTTTGAGTTGTTAACAAAGATTATTATAAGGACCTGATAATAAAGCAGGGAGCATGACACTAAAAAGTTGCTTGAAGGCATAAGTGTTTTCCATTTTGCAGCTAATCATGGCAAAAATGAATTTTAATGACTTTTTTTTTTTAATAAAGGAAAACCAGAAAGAACACCAAGGGGGTTGGAACAAGATGTTCTTTAAGGCCCCTTCTGACCCAAACCACTCTGTGACTCCATGATTCTACAAGAAACAAAGCTGCTAGGCTTTTTTGCCAGCTAATTCCATTCTTCTACAGAAATAAAGGGGACAAATTTGCATTATGGGTTATTTTTTCCTAGTTTAGGAATCACAAGTGTGGCTCCTGCAGCTGCCTCAGCAGATCTGGGTGTTCAGAACCTTCCCAGGATGTGTGGCTTTCACAGAGCTGCATCTCAGAGAAGCTGTGCAGAAAAGTCTGCAAGTCCAACTTAGGGAGGTAAAGTTTGAATTGAATATAATTGTGCCCCTCTAGGCATAGAAGTATCAGCTATGACTTCCTGAGGCAATAATTAAATTAATGCATAATGAAAATTCATTTGTATTAATGACTAGTACATTAAGCAGGCATTAATATTACATTAATTTTAGATTTAAAAAAAATCAGGTATTATGAAACTTTAGAATATGACCTGTACTTTATTTCTTTATGAAGGTCTGTGTGGCTTTAGACAAAAAAACCCACACGTTTGATGAAAAGGCATGATTATGCTCTGAGGAGATCTTGGAATTGACCATTCCAAGAGAAAAGAAATTCTAGGACACCTCATAGAATCATGGGTAGAAACTGAAAGAATAGCTGTGTAGATAATGAGAACCAACTTTTTTTTTTTTTCTCTCCCTAGCAAGTACATTTTGCAAAATCTAGTTTCCTCTGTGGAAAATCAAAATATCCTTCAACACCAGCATGGAATTTGCTGTATAGCAATGGGCAATAACACTATTGAAAAAATAAAGCAGTTCAGAATTAAGATAGTTTAAAGGACTAATGACAGACAACCTTTTAAAACAGAATTGTTGATTTATCCCCCCTGGAAGAATAAAATGTGGCTCAACAGAGTTGTGTGTTGGCCGTCTCTTGGAGTAGGGCATCCAGCTGCCTGATCAATAAAGGCCACGAAAAGAGACACCAAGGAAACCTGAAAGTGCAAAGT
>VXBC01013246.1:44502-54681 GCA_013399945.1 Ploceus nigricollis
GGCCTCAATCTAATTACCCTGGTTGGAGGGAGTCAAAAGTGCTGCTGAAAAGCACAAAACCACCTGAAAATTATATTAGAACCCAATTCTGGCTGCCACTGGGAGGTGACTGCAGAATCACAGTGATGGAAGTGTTTTCAAAAATTGATTTAAAAATTAGTGTTTTGGTTGTCTTTCTAATAATAGCTTTTCAGTTTTGAAAAGGAAAGAAAAAACCAACAAAAATTACCTCATTGTTGCCAAAATGTGTGTTTAGTTACCCTCCCTGCTTGTCCTAGGCATCAAGAATAATATAATTCAAGGCATTTTAAGCTATTTATGAACTTTAAATGTCTGAAATTCACTGAGTTTAGATGAGAAAGAAACTAATTTGCTAACAGTTGCAGTCCATACATTATTAAAAATACAGTTAGTTCTGCTATTTATTTGCAAAACTTTTCTTTATTTGGGAGACTTTTCTGTGCTGTGTTCTGAGGCATTCCCTCACCCTCTCCAGGAAGTCACACTGTGGGAATTCAAGGACACTCAGATGCCAATTTATCACCCCTTCTGACTCACAGAGCACGTTCCAGTCCTGGGCTGCTCGATGTCAAATAATTTATTTCACACCAGGTCAGGTTACCCTGTCGCTTCCCCCTCTCTCCTGCTGGCTTCCAGCAGAATTGTCCCAGCCATTCACCTGACACAGGTAACTTCTTATCAGGTAAATATGCCCTTGCAGCTTTGCCCCTTTACTTTCTTTCATAGTTAAGAAAATTTTATGATTTAAGAGAAAAACGCCCCTTTGGTGGGTGTGATGCAGTCCCTGGACGCTGAAACACTCATGGAAATGTGATTTCAAGGTCCATGTACAGCATCACTCACCTGGAGGACTCCAGCAGACAGAAAACATTTTATGAGGCAACATTATGGAGGTATTCCATAGCAGGAACACCTTCTCCAGAGTTCTCCTCCCTGCCGAAGTCCTCAGCTGTCTGAAAATCTCCAGCTTTTCATCTGAAACGTGCCACAATTTTATTATTTATCTGTTACTTACACATGTTTCTGCACCACCTAACTGTCACAGCTGGAGGCTCTATGTGAAGTCTAAAAATAAAATTGTAAAATCTAAAAATAAATTTGTAAATTTATTTGCAAATTTAAATTTGTAAATTTAAATTTGTAGTCTAAAAATAAATTTGTAAAATTAGTTAATAACAAAAAATAGCTACAAAACAACATCGTGTCATACATGACGCAGTGATCTCATAGTAATGAGAAAAAATTGATGTATTTCACAACTGAAACTGATATTACATCCAAATACTTTTCATGTCGTAGTCTCAGTGCATTCCCTGTGATCTAAATCATGAGCTCTGGAGCATTTTTAAGGTTCAGGCAGCCACAATTCCACCTCAGACTCAAACCATGCAATAGTGCCATGTAGTGGCATCTATTGCACACCCACACCAATTTCAGGTGGTTAACACACATTTTCTCCTATTGTTTCACCTATTCCTCTTCTCTCTTTGTACTCTTTTTTTTTTCCCCCTACTACTTGTACTTATTTTTTGCCCAAAAATGGAAAGCACTGAGGGCAGAGGGGGTAGAAGGCGAAACTGTCTTTTAATCACCGGCAAGTCAGGGGAAAAGAAGCAATGTCTTTTTTCCCACGCAAAAAAAAAATACAGTTATTTGATTACAGACCGAAAAATCTCATAACTTTTGTGCTGTGAGGCATGAAACTCGTCCTGTCAGAAGAACAGCACCTTTAGTGCAGAGTTACTAAATATTTATTTCAGTGGCAATGTTCTGTAAAGCTTCGACAGCTTAGATTGAGTCCTGCTCCCAGGCCCTTTCCCTTTTTATTGATCACATTAACACTTTTAACACTCTGCCGTCATAAATGGTCACCAGAGAGCATTCACTCACCACTTTTGCATGGAGAAGCATTCTGTTTGCAGGTGTGTAAATCAGATTAAATGCTTTTATCCACTTGGGGTCACGGAGTGTTCAGCTCACACGCTTGGTACCAGCCAGACCCTGAAATGAACTCTCAGGGTTTTTTCTGCCTTTTCTAGAGCTGTTTTAAAAGTCTCCCAAGACCTGCTGGATCCCTTGTTCCAGGCCCATCAAAAAATTGAAAGCAAGGATGTAGATTCCACCTCTGGGGGGAAAAAAAGGTTGCAGCTCCTTGCCAGGAAATAAGTCCTTTCTGAAAGACAAAATAATTTTGTCAGAGGCAGACGAAATTTTTTTCAACACAAGTTTTCAGCTCAACAAAATTATTTCACAAGCAAAATGAATAAGGAAAAAAATCTTCAGGGAGGTGGGAAACCTCCTGAATCTGCCTTAGGATGTGACTTTCTTGATTTAGCATGAATTTTGAGGAAAAACTCCTCATGAATCACAGCCAAGCCTTGAGCCTTGGCTCTCCCACATGTGTGACCTCTGTCCTGACACGAGCATGTAACCACTCACAGCAATTTTGAACAAACACCACCAGAAGTGTAGTTGTCCATCAAAAAGGGGCTTTTGAGACAAGTCAGGCCTGACTTTATGATTTTTATTTTTTTTTTAAACAAAGGCTTTGGCACTGTTACATCCCTGTGGCTGCCCTGGATCACCTGGGGGCCCACAGGATGGCACTGTGCCACAGGGGATGCACTCACCCTGAAGATGCTAAAATGAATATTGGATGGCACAATACAGACTCACCACAGTATTACAGCTTCTTTTTATAAAAAGGAAAAATTCCCAGAGAAATTTTTTTGTGTGTGTGATAATGCTTTTCTCTTACTTTTGGTGTAAATACATATTGAATGTAATAACTTTTTTGGTGCCTTCTATGATAAAAAATGTCATTGAATGTGATAGTCCACTTTATATCCATTTTTCTTGGTAAGCAATATTTAAACCAATACAAGGAGACATATACAATTTTTTTTTTTTTTAAAGTCACAAAACCAAAACTTTCTGGAACCTGCTCAGGTAAATCAGGCCTGATGATGGGAGTGAGTTTTGAAATCTCCTTGAGAAAGTCCTCATGAATCAAAATTGTCCATCTAATAATCTCTCACAAAGGTGATACTGATTCCATGAAGACAAAACACTCCAGGAAATGCTGGGTATGCTGCTGTTCAATGTTGAGGTTGTTCTCCTTGAAAATTATGGAGCAGGTTCTTCTTTGTTTTACAGACCATTCATATGGGTCATTTTAAATAAAATGCAAGTCATTGCTAATAAAAAAAAGTAGATATAAACAGAGAATAAATGTCCTAAACAAAACCTTGTTGATTTGGGCTTTCACTGTTAACTGTCTTTATCTCAACTCTAAACTTTTCTCATTTTGCCTTTCCAGGTCTCTCCCCAGCAAGTGCCTGTGTGGAGCTGAGTTGTCTTCCAGGATTGAGCCACAACAAACAGAAAAAAAAAAATTCAAAAAATTGGATACAGATCTTTAAAAAGCAGATTTGAGATCAGGAAACCTACACTCTAGCAAAATGGTTTAATGTATTCATTTGCTGAAGTGACAGCAGCAAAGACATCCTGCACATTTAAACATACTCATAATATTACTCATAAGGTATTCACCATGAAATATTCAGCTTTTCAAGCTTCTGACAACTGACTTTAGGATTACAGAGCAATTTTCCCTTTCCACTCACAAATTCTAGATATTTTTCACTGCCAAGACCTTACCTAGGCTTTTGCCAGCTTGGAAAACTTTTTTTGCCCCTACCAGCTGTGCACTCAGCATTATCTGTTCAGCAACAGGGGTCAGGAAGAATTTCCTGGCATTAGAATAAACCATTTTGATGTTTTGTTTTGTTTTTCTTGTCTTGTTCTGCACTCTGCTTCCTCTGTGTCTCCCTCCTTGTGTTGCCTTGAAATTCTTGAGCCCATCAGACTTCATAAATTGCTGAATTTATACAGCATAGCGGTTTGAGGGTGTTTGTGGCAGAAAGGATGTTCTTTAGAAACACAGAAATTTTATTTTTTACTTTATTACCAATGAGTTATATCCTGGAATAATGGAGGGCAGTGACTTGGTGCCTTTACATTAAATTCCTCTTGGGGAAAGGTCATAATTGAATATAACTTTTCCATGGCACCAACATCCTCTCCCAGCTGCCACCTCACTTCTTAGGACACCACTTCCCACCAGACACAATCCACCTGGTGCTAACAAATCTCCAAATTTAAAAAAAAAAGCAGCCTATAAAATGTTTTATCATTAACTTCTGTTCATCTGTCAATGTCAGCAAAAATTTGAAGAAGACAATTACAGTTCATTTGATACCATTCAGCCATAAATCTCCACCACATGTAGGAAAACAATCCCCTTCCCCTCAACAAATTCACCTTCAAAACACAACTGCATTCTTCTTTGGCTTGCAGAGCTTTAAAAAAAAAAATACCACAAAATTATTTCCACAGATAGAAATGCAAAATTCCAGATCATGTCTGTGTGGAGAGTTGTCAGGTCATTTTCAGACACCTCATATCTTTGGTAAAGAGAATCCTTTATGCAGAAGGAAGAATAATCTCTCTCCCACTAACCTGAATCCAAAGTTGATGTTGCTTACTGAGGCCCTAATTAATTAATTTAGTGAATATTTATGGACAAAGAGGTTAAATAAATTACAAGAGAAAAGCAAACTATTGCAAAAAAAAAAAAAAAAACACAAAAAAAACCCCAAACCAAACCAAACCAAAAAAAAAAAAAACAAAAAAAACAAAACAAGTCACCCAANACCAAAACAAAACAAAACAAAAAAAACCAAACAGCTGAATTATATAATCTTTTAACTTCTGGGGAGCTTTTCAACTTCTTCCATCTCTGTGTGTTTTCCCTTCTTCACCACCTCCAAGAGATTGCCTCTTTTTTCCCCCTTCCCTTTATTCTATTAAGCAAAAATTGCAAGTCCTCATAGTTAATAATAACCCATGCCATAGAATTCAGCCACATTTCCTTTTTGGTTGGTTGGCTGGGTTGCTTTCAGGGTGGTTTCCTCAAAATTTTCCATGTTTTTCCAGTCTTCAGTCCCCACCTTGTTTGTTCTCAGCTGTCCTTTCCACTGAGCTTGCTGTCCCAAATTTTAAAGCTATGAGCATCAGGTTATATTTTAATATCTTTGTCACGGGGAAACCCAAGAAAAATGGGTTTCTGTTGACTCTTTGACTTCTTTCCCTAAAACAAATTGCATCTGCAGGGCCCTGCCTTTGAACCACACCCCTGGTTTACACCATGCCATAACTCTTCACTCCCTATCTCCCATCCACCAGGCTTGGAATGAAATTATCCCTCTTTGTGCTGCTGATTAATTGGAAGGGGTAAGAAAACAAAGAGTGCAGTACATTATCTCTTTATTCGAGTAAAATGGAGGTGATAAATACAGAAGGGTAACATTTAGGTTATTTCCAGAATTCCTGTTATTTTCTCAGAGCAATCCCAATGCTCCTCCTTCCCTCTGCAGTGCTGCTCTCAGGGATAACAGTCTTTATTGTGACAGCTCTGTAAAACAAGAAATAGGTGAGCAAGAGAAATAGAACCCCCATGAAACACAAATTGACTATTTCCATTGTATTTCCATTCATCTTTCAATTATTATAAAATAAGTGGTAACTGTAGATGCACAGAAATCTAAATTCCATCACGTGGGACAGGATTTACTTACTGTGAAAACAGCCCAATTGTTATGTGAGAACCTAATCAAGATTATATCCCTGACTACAGGTCTAGCTGAGTCACACTCAAAATTTTGTCATGGCCAAGAACAGGAATTCAGTTATATGCAGAATCAAGAATATAGTATCAGGATAAGTAAAACCATAATAGCTTAAACAAAGAGCTGTTATTTAAAGGAAAACAATAAAAAGTGTTACAAGAAAAAAAGCAAAAACAAACAAACAAACAAAAACCAACAACAAAAAACCCCACAAATACCCAAAAAAGCCAAACCCAAATCCCTCAATAATCACAATATAGTTAATACTGTAAACACACTTCTAGATTCTAACAATTTTCCCAGCTGTTTGCTCATGTTTTCACCACAGCAGGTTGTCAGCACCCCAAGTTCTTCACTTGGAGCAGTGTGATGATGGTGGGTGTTTCTCCTTCTTTACCCCAGGACCTGCTTGTGAGTTATTTTATGTTTACTAATGTGCTTTACACTTTGGTCTTTCTTCATCACTCTGTAAGTCACATTCTGTCCAAATTCACAATTTACACAGGGACTTTCTCATACTATACACTTGGTTTTTGTTCTCTTTTTTACCCCAAAAAGCTGACTTTGCCCAGTTTTCTCTTATTTAACTGACTAATGATGAGCTGTCTATAGGTATAAGGTCTCCTGGCTGCCTCTGTCTTATCAGCCCACGGCTGCTCCTCTTCCTCACATCCCACACCTCCATTTCTCAAGAGCCCTGCTACCACGCCAGGACTCCATTCCTCCACACCACATCTCACTCAAAAATATTTAATTTTACAGAAGAATAATGGCTTGTTACACTTATCTGCACAAAAACCCCTGGTTGTACCACACAAAGACGAGCGAAAGTAAAATAAATTAGGTACAGACATCTGGTCTTTAGAAAAATTACTGATGTGGTTACACCATGAAAAAACAGAGCTCCAGGCAGTCCAGGAGAGGTTCAGGCAAAATTAGCCTGAGAAGCCTCAGTCTGGAGGCCTTGCAGTGGTTGAAACACTTCATTTTTCAGGGCTGCCAGCCTCGAGCACTGCATCAATTCCTCTGCAAAATGAGCACACCACTGCAAGGTTTGTGAATGTGTAAATACTGACAGCTTATCTTGTGAAATTTTGCTATTTGTAGGGAAAACATATGCTGAAAGAAGCAACATTTACTAGGGAAAAATAGTTAGTTTATTGCACTGCAAAGAAACACCTCTACATTTTGACAGGGGGTGTGGAACAAGGGGTGAGACACAGTCACAGTCAGGAATTAATGAATTACCCTTGCCAAAAAAAGCACTTGGACAACACACTCAGGCACATGGTGGGATTCTGGGGATTGTCCTGTGCAGGGCCAGGAGTTGAACTCAATGATCTTTTTAGGTCCCTTCCAGCTCAGGATATTCTCTGTTTCCACAAGACATAAATGTGCTGCAAGCAGGAGTCTTGGTGAATTTGGGGGTTCCTTATCAAAAAAAGAATCTTTCAGTAAACCTGGTCTTAGCTCTTTGTTGTAAAAAAATATTCACATATCACCAGGTACTGCTACAAGAGTAAAGGCAGAAGAAAACTCCCACTTATTCCAAGTCTGAAAGTTTAAAAATAATGAGAGATAAAAGTAATGAGAGATTCCCTGTTGCCCTGGGCAAGATGGACACAAATAACACCAAAACAAAATTTGTTCAGAATTTGAGCTCTAAAGCCCTGAAAAACACAGCTCACCTGTAACTATCCTGAAGAAACTTAATGTTGGTCACACTGGACATGGTTAAGATGCAACAGACAATTAGCCTTAATTAGGTTGCAGATGCTGAGCACTTTTTTCAGTGTCACCTGTCACTCAGAGCAATGTGTCCTCCCAGGTCTGATGCAGGATAAAACCCTCCCAATAAAGAGGACTTTCCCAACAAAACTAAGATGAATTTCAATATCAAAATTATCTTGAAGAGGTCAACATAATAATGAAATAAAAAAATTATTTTGAACTTTCCAGAATTTTGCAGTCAACATTTTAATAAATTTCATCATTAATGGCTTTTCATTTTGAAACCAAAATTTTCACTGAAAATTGACAAAAACTTGGTGTGAATTAAAAGGTTATGTAACCCAAAAAGAAAACTACATGTATTTTTCTGTTCAAGAAAGTGTTTCAGCTCACTTTTTTTGCTTGTTTTTATTTCTACTTATTTCACAAGAAGCTGAAAAATGCCTACTTTACTTTTCCAATATGAAAGTTGTATAAAGTTTGTAAACCATTCACAAAATCTGAACAATTTATCATTTCCTTTTTGAGATTTTCCCCACTAAAAAACCATGTTATACTTGCTGTTTCCCTTTGTTCACCTGTGTTTTGCCTATAATTTTAGTTGGCCCTGAAGTGATGTGGTTATAAATAAATCTGATATGCTAGCAGAATTAATTACTTAAAGCCTTACAAGCTCAGTTGATTCCATGTACATTCGCCAACCATGCATTGAGAGCAGCATTTATATGGCATTTACATGGTATTAATGCATCATCTGCTGATGAAGAGAGTGACAACACTACCTTGGTGTCTCGAATTGGAAATAGGGATATTCTATTGCCATCTGTCAGAGGTGGGGCAGTTCTCTTCTGTTCATGGGGCAGTTTTATTTATCTCTCCCACACCCCATCCTCCCTCCAGGAGATCTCTGCTGTTCATGGGCCATTAATTATTAATTATCTGCTGTCCATGGCCAGTGAGTGTCCCTGCATGGCTGAGAAAATTCCAGCATCCCATGGGAGATGCTCTGCCCAGGGGAGGAGCCAAGCATTCCTACCTGGATCCAATCTGACCTTGGGAACAGCACAGCAGCCTTTTCCCCCTGCATTCCCAGAGGAGCAGCTTTCTTCTCCTCTGCATTCCCAGTTCCCAGAGGAGCAGCTTTCTTCTCCTCTGCATTCCCAGAGGGAGCCCAGGCCCATCTCCAGCAGCCCTGGAGCTCCAGAGGAAAACTCCCCCCTTGTCCAGGATCCCTGCTCCAGCAGAGCCACAGCTGGCACTGCAGGAGGGCTGCAGCCACCCCTGAATGGCACTGCTGCCACCACCCTGACCCACAGGGGCCAGGGCCTGCTCTGACTCTGGCAGGGTTGTTTTTGTACTGTTGCATTTGTATTTTTAATTTTCCTAGTAAAGAACTGTTATTCCTGCTCCCATATCTTTGCCTGAGAGCCCCTTAATTTCAAAATTACAATAATTCAGAGGGAGGGGGTTTACATTTTCCATTTCAGGGGAGGCTCCTGCCTTCCTTAGCAGACACCTGGCTGTTCACACCCAGACACTGGGCAAGCCAGTATGGAGTTATATTTTGGAAACATGTCTGTTTATCAGCAGGTGATACTGCATCAGACAGATTTACTTTAGCACACAGCTCATAAATTCAAGCAGTAACCAAATTAACCATCAAGATCAGAGGTTATTGACAATTCCCTTGTGGTGTGTTTACACTTAGCAGAAGCCTTGGTGAGCAAAGCAGTTCATTAAAGACAGACTCTGTCCTAAGTAGGAGGCTCCAACGAGGGACAGATGATGCCAGATGGATGTGGCTCATTACAGGAGCTTGGTCCTAGCCCTAACAAGCTCAAATCCATCCCGCCAGCCCTCAAACAAACAAGCAGAGTGGAGGCAGCAACCCCAGCCAAGTGCAGCTGGCTAATAAGGTGCTGTAATTGCCTTGTTTCTTTGCCTTCCCTATCCTAATCTAGCAACCACGTTGTTAACTTTGCCCTTTAGTAGCTTAAAATTCATTTTGTTTCACATCAAAAATCTCTTGCTCAGTTCAGAGTGGCAGAGCTGGAGGCCAAACACAGCCCCAGGGCTTTCAGCAGACTCTGGTGCCTGGGCTCAGGGCACCTCTACCAGCTCCAAGGGCCTGACACAAGGTGCTGCCCACGACTCTCCCATAGCACAGAGGAAACCCTTTCTGTGTGAAATGTGCTCTCTGCAGCACAGCAGCAGCAATGGAGGATGAGTTTTCATGCCCAAAATCAGACTACAGCACTCGCCCTGTCTCCTCTGTTCTGAGAGTCACCCGTTCCACAGAATCACAAAATGGTTTGGATTGGAATCACAAAATGTTGGAAGCAACTTTCAAGGTCATCTGGGTAGTGCTGGGTTTGGGCTTGGATAGAGTTAATTTTTGTCAACAAAGATGGCCTGGGGCTGTTTTGGATTTGTGGTGAAAGTGATGTTGATAGTGCAGGGATGGTTTTGGTTCTGCTGGCCAGTGCCCACACAGAGGCAGGGACTGCTCTGCTGCTCACCCACCCCAGTACAAGGAGGGGACACAGCCAGGACAGCTGACCCCAGCTGACCACAGGGATATTCCAGGTAGTGCCCTGCTCAGCCTGCAGAGCTGGGCAGGTTGTAGGAATGGGAGGGGAATGTTTGGAGTGATGGTGTTTGTCTTCCCAAGTCACTGCTAGACATGACAGAGTCTGGATTTCCTGGGGGGGGGGGGCGGCACACCGGCCTGCCCCTG